>CM069909.1:91416961-91628877 GCA_036172215.1 Camellia granthamiana
AATCTATATATATATATATTTAAAAAGTATAAAATTTGTACAATTTAAAAAAAAAAAATCCATTGAATACAACAAAATAAGATAATGTATTAAATTTTTATATATTTTTGTATTTGGTAAATTTTTTTTTTTTAAAAAATCACAAAATATTATACTTCTCAAGTATATCTAAAAAAAAAATTTGTTTAAAATATTAAAAAATGATATTTATTAGAAAATCATTTTTCAAGTATTTGTATTCCAATTAGTCCATAAGATATTATTGTATTCCAATAAGTCCTATTATTTGAACATTTGATCTATCAAATCCTAATTCTCATATTTATGGTATTTTTATAGGCATTTCTACCCTTACAAATATTTTTTGAACAGTTAGTAATTTGATAATGTGAATATTCATATTTTACAATGTAAATATTCACATTAGCAGTGTGAATATTCACATTGACATGTTGACATTCACATTAACGGTATGAACATTCACATTAATGGTGTGAATATTCACATCACGGAATATTCACACTGTAAATGTGAATATTATTAAAGGTATTTTGGTAATTATGTCACTCATAGGACTTATTGGAATATAAAAAAATAATGTAAACTAAATGGAACATAAGTAGGTGAAAATGGATTTATAAAAAGGTGTCCCTATTAAAAACGATTTAGTAAAAATAAATAAAAAATAAAAAACTTAATTTTTTGTGTGAGTTAAAGCAAAAAAGACGATTGTTATCTTTCTTAAAATGATCGAAATATCTACATTATTTTATTATTTTATATGTATAAAGGTGAAGGGACAAATAGTTATTTTAATCTAATAAGGGATAAGTGTAATTTTTCAAATGTAAGAGAGAGATTCATATTAAACAAAAACTTCAGGGGGTGTCAATGTAATTTATTTTTTTATTTTAGACTAGATAAAGCTGCCACGTGGCATGACGTGAAGGTTGACACCAAGTCCAACTTTCACTTGATATAGAAGATAGATGATCCAAATTCGTGGGTGTTGTTCACGCTCGTGAGATTCACCAAGAATTTTATTTCGATAATTCAAACTGTTTATTTTTTAATAATGCATAATTTGGATTCAAGGGTATTGTCCAAACTGGTGAGGCTCACCACAACTGTTATTTCAATAATTCAAATCGTTTATTTTGTAGAGTCCTTTGTGTATATAATTTATACAAAAAATTAGGTCAATCTGATATTCGTAGACTATTTAATTTATCATGTTTGTCGTAAAAAAAAATGAATGATCTATTTTTAAAAATATACTTATATTCTTTTTTTTTTCTTTTTTCTTTTTTCTTTTTTGAGTCAAATATGATATATTATATAAATTACAATTATCACCCTTTTTTTTTTTTTTTTTTAATGCCCCTATGTTAAGATATCGACTAGCCACTCTATTTCACACTAGAAGAAACAAATAATGAAATATTAATTATCTGTTAACGATTGTGCTAGAGAAAGGCCTGCATGAAGTAATCATTGAAACTGATTCGTCCTTGGCTGAAAATCTGTTAACTGAAGGCCATTACAAAACTGTTCGTTTCGTAGTATTGTTGAACACTCCAGGCATCTTATTCGAAGATGCAATTGCACTATTCACAGCATCAGGCGAGAAGGCAACAAGTGCGCTGACATGCTCGCCAAAATGGGTTCAAACCAAATGGATCAGCTAGTGGTCATGGAGGAACCTCCTGCTGAAGTCCGAAGTCAGCTAGTGGCTGACATGATTGGAACGGCTTATCGGAGGGTTTAATCCCCGATTTGCTTTCCTACTTTGTGCTTTTGTTTTTTTTTTTCCTTCTTTGTTTTGTCTTTCATTTCCGATGTACCAAAAAAAAAAAAGTTAAGGATTTTAAAATTTTTATCAAATATCTCACATACGTGAAACATTTGGCAAAATTTTTGAAATCTCTAGATTTTTGTTTAAGAATTTTAGAAACATTGACAGACAAAACAGTTAAAAAAATGTCATATTCAAATTATAATTATTTTATTTTTTCTTTCACAATTATCAAATTAACTACAAAAATAAATAATTAATTATCATTTTAAATACAATTTTTTTAATCAAATTAAAATAATTAAAAAAATTAACTAAAATAACAAAATTTCTACATGAGACCTAAGGCCAAGTTTGGGAAGACTAAATAAGTGCATTTTTTGTCTTTTTTGACTAAAAAATTGAGGTTGAAAATATGGATATTTGGGTTAACTTTTTGACTTTTTATGAAAAAATGTGTAATAAAAAATTGTAAAAATTAGTTTTTAGAGGAAAATTTGAATTGGGAGTTGTGCAGCCGTAATTGTTGACTTTTGGTGAATAGTGTTAACTTTTTAACTTTTTGAGTAACTTTTTGACTTTTTGAATTATTTGGGAGTACCTAAACAAGGCCTAAATATGATTTTAATGTTTTCCTTTTAAACATGTCAAAAAATGGACCAAACTGTGCCTAACTCTTTAGAGGATTGTTTAATCCTTATTTTCTATATATTCAAACTTTACGGTGGTTACATTTATGGCTCATTAGAGAAAATATTTTACGCACCTAGTACACGAAGTGGTGTGTTTTCATTCATTAGATTTAAATATATAGAAGATTTTTACAAAATATAATATATGTATCTTATTTTATAATATATATATATATTTATTTATTTCTTGTTATGTGAGATTTGACTATAACAAAAGTCAGTCTTTTTTTCATTACAAGACAAATGATAACCCTATTTGATAGACTTTTTTTAAAATTAAAAGTTAATAATAAGAAAACAGAAATTAAAAGCACCCTTAGGCC
Organism: Camellia granthamiana; assembly: GCA_036172215.1. NCBI lineage: Eukaryota > Viridiplantae > Streptophyta > Magnoliopsida > Ericales > Theaceae > Camellia > Camellia granthamiana. Next base: position 91,419,772 of record CM069909.1, read on the forward strand.
TCTTTTGGGAAGCGATCGGTTTAGCTAAAAAGTCAAAAAATTATTAAAAAAATCAAAAAGTTAATAACCCATACAAAAAAGTCAAATATTTTCTTTTCTCTCTACTTTTTGCACATCTTTTCGTAAAAAGTCAAAAAGTCATCCAAAACATACTATTTTTTTTTTACATCACATTTTAGTCAAAAAGTTAAAAAGTTACTAAAAAAGCATGTTCCCAAACTAGCTCCAACTTCTAAATAACTAATTTTTAAAACTTATTTAAACTATTTTTGCCTAATAAACTATAAGCAGAAACTGCACTAAACAATCTAGCACAGACTCCCAAATTGAAATAAGCTATAATCACCTCTCAAAAATTGTAACAAATAGCCCCAACATGATGCAGCCATTGCATAAAAATATTTTTTGAACCAAGTCAAATCCATTTTTTACACTCAAAACCTACAAAAGACTATTTAACAAACCCTCCCCCCTCTCTTGTCTATGGTTTTTAACTACTAGAGAGTCTTCCAAAAAGGGCATTACAATGAAGCCCTTTTCACCATTGTTGTTCTTTTTTCTCTTGTTTTTGGCAGAAGAAACATGTTCATGTTCTCTCCAACAGCAACAATTGTATGAATTCCAAAAAAAGATTCAACAGAAAACAACCACTGTTCTAGCTGCAAAGCCACAGCCATCTCCTGTGGCTCCAAATATAAAAAAGGTGACACAAATTTTTGTTCTTCGTTTTTTTTTTTCAAAAAAAAAAAAAACAAAAAAAACATTTACATACACATATACGTAAGACATGTTGGAGACATTGTTTTAAAATGTTCATCACCCAGAAACCAAAGTCATTGAGATTTTATTGATCAGTAATCCCAATGATCTTCTTGAGAACTTCTTTACGAAATTTTGTGTTTGATTTCGATTTGCCCTCATTTATAGAGAGTTAAGGCTACCAAAATTACCTGTCATGAATAAATAATTTACCTCTTTAAATGATACTTTTCAAATGAATAAATAATTTAATATTATTTATGATTCAGAATATTCATTTTTTGTTTTTACAGAGTAGGGAGAGAGTATTCCATCCAATTGGGTATGGGGCAGACCCAACAGGGGCGCAAGATAGCAGTGATGCAATACAGAGTGTATTGGAGGATGCTTTACTAGTGCAAAATGGGATTGAATTGTTGCCTGGAATCAAAGATTTGGGTGGTGTCGTCATTGATTTGCAAGGTGGCAATTACTTGATCTCTAAACCCATAAGGTTCCCTTCTGGTATTGGCAATTTCCTGGTACCTCTCTCTCTCTCTCTCTCTCTCTGGGAGTCGCATGGCGCAAACGTTTTGCTTTTGTTTCAAACCTTTTTTAATTTTATTTTTGCACTTATTGATCTAAAGAGTTTTGGTGATCTGTTTGATTTTATTTTCGCAATCTGATTGTTGAAAAAGTATAGGATAAATTACACTAAACCCCTAAGATTTGTCCAATTAAGTCTCAACCCATGACGTTATAAAAAATTACATTCTCACCCTCATAATTAATAGTCTCATTTCACAAATCCCTACTTATATAAAAAAAAAAAAAAAAAACAACAGCTATTAGTAAAAAAATAGAGGAAATTATATTGGAAAAAAAAAGTAAAGCAAAGAAAAGAAAAGAAAAGAAAAAAAACAGAAGAAGTAAAGTAAAGCAAAGCAAGAAAAAAGAAAGTATAAATTCAATGTCTTTTTGATACTAACGTTAATTTTGTCTAAATAATTACAATGACAGGGAGGTTAGTATAATTTTCCAAACATCAGGGGTGATGTATTAAATCTAAACCTCAACGGTGTAAGTGTAATTTACCAAAAAATATAAAACACTTTTATAAAAACAAATATAAAATAGATATTTTGAAATGTTTAAAAATTATTGCCGTTCTCAAATGGGTAAAATCATCTGAAAATAATAAGTTATTTTTTCAATTTTTTTCACCAAATTATAAAAAAAAAAAAAAAATTACAAAAAAAATTCTGAAAATCAAGACTGACCTTTAAAGTTTCTTTTTCACATCGCACATATGAGTTTTCGCCACGTGTCCATGCCAGCATGTGTCTTGCGTTTCATGCATGAGAATGAATGCATTAACCAAAGACAGTTCTTTAATTCACATCATTAATGTCTCTTTATTCTCAACCTTTAACACCTAATATTAAATTGAGCAATTTTGGAGACGGAAAGAAATTATTAAGTCCTCTTGTCGCATTACATGTCATACGTTACATGATATTTCATACCATTCATGACGCGATATACGATCATAAAATTGGCAGAACCGACTAACACAATACTTTGATACACACAATCTACGCCATGTGAAACCTGAAAACCTGAGTAACTTTTTCTAGATACAAGGTTAATTATAAGCCTCATATTGTCCGACTTCTCTTTGAAGGGAGGATTGAATCCATGCAATTTGCCCACCACACTCATTTCAATAATTTACATTATTCATCTCTTAATATCTCATAGTGCGTAGATTACGGATTTTTTTTTGGATTAATTGTAATCACATGATACATTATATTCGCCTTAAAAATATATTATATATGTCAGTTGATATTCTTGAACTACTACACTGCAACTAATACCGATTTGCAAGTGTTCTTCCATCTCTCTATTCATTTTCATTCTAAAATAAGCAATGTTGGCCGGGCTTTCTAGGTACAAGGAGGTAGTTTTAGAGCATCAGACACATTTCCTAGTGATAGACATCTTATTGAATTATGGGCACCAAATTCTCAGCCACTGACGAACTCTGAAGGTTACTTCGATCAAAAAAGCCCGATCTACTATGAGGACATCACCTTCCGCGACATCCTCTTCGACTCAAGCTATCGTGGTGGAGGAATTTTTGTGATTGATTCAGCTAGGATCCGCATACATGATTGCTTCTTCATCCACTTCACCTCCGACGGAATACTAGTGCAGAAAGGACACGAGACCTTCATCTCAACCAGCTTCCTCGGACAACGCTCAACAGTCGGTGGTGATAAAGGGGAGAGAGATTTCTCGGGCACTGCCATTGATCTTGCTAGCAATGACAATGCAGTAACAGACGTTGTCATTTTCTCAGCGGCCACGGGAATCATCTTAAGGGGTCAGGCTAACTTGCTCACAGGGGTACATTGTTACAATAAGGCAACAGTTTTTGGTGGCGTCGGGATTCTAGTTAAATCTGCACAAAATAGAATACACAATTGTTACATGGATTATAATGCTATAGTGATTGAAGACCCATTTCAAGTTCAGGTTGCTAATGGGTTTTTCCTTGGAGATGGTAACATTGTGCTAAAGTCTATTAAAGGTAAAATCTCAGGGCTAAACATAATTAATAACATGTTTAGTGGGGAACCAAAAAATATGGTGCCAATCGTCAAGCTAGACGGGCAATTCACGAGCATTGATCAAGTGGTGATCGATCACAACAATGTAGATGGAATGAGCCTTAAATCGACAGTTGGGAAATTGGCGGTGTCAGGAAATGGGACGAAGTGGGTGATCGATTTTTCATCTGTGTTAGTGTTTCCTAATAAGATTAATCATGTTCATTACTCATTCTACGCTCCAGGGGTTAATGTTGTAGGGTTTCCGTTACATGCAATGACCAATGTTTCGAGTAATGTGGTGGTGGTAGAGAGTGACAGGGCAGTGACTGGGGTGGTTTCTATGGTGGTTGATCAAAATAATATGGTCGAAGAAAGAAATTTTCTCATGTAAAGCATATAGAAAATGTACAATTTCATCAAATTTCATAGTGAAAGTAAATGTTTTAAAATGAGAAAGCAAATGTTTTCAAGATTATACAAAATAGAATACACTTGAGTGTTGTTATACTCACACACTATAGAAATAATATTTAAATAGTATAGAAGAAGAATAGAGAGTTTCTTGGAGATATTTTATTTTATTATTTTTGAAAAAAGTGTATAGAGCCAAAATAGAAAAAGTAATTTCTTAACTAAAATATATTAAAATTTAACTAGTTTGACAGAGATCTTCTTACAAACTTCCCCAGATCATCCTGTTTGGGGTAAAGCTAAAAAAACTGTTTTTTGGGCTAAAATAAGCCAAAAAGTCAAAAGTCCATTTGTTCTCAGCCAAAAAAAAAAAAAAAAAACTAAGAACCCACTCACAAAAGAGTAAATTTTTTTTACAACTTCCCAATCGCTTCAGCTTTTTTAAATTTAAAAAAAAAATAATAATAATAAAAAAGCAAACAAATGTTGCAAATTCCCACATTCTACTCATCATGCACACAATTCTTCTTGTAGGCACATTGGCTTTCCTTTTGGGGGCTATCACATGTTTATGATTGTTAGTTTTACTACAAACACAAAAATTCAATGCCTTGTTCACACAAATGATTTCTTCTATTGTACAAAATATCTTATCAGTAATTCAGTATATTCATTTAACAAAAAATGGCTAGCAATTCAACAACTCATTTACTTCCAAGTAAACATTCAATGTTGTGCCTATCACATAGACAGAAAAATCATTTTTGAAGGATCTTTCATATAAGATTGAATCAACAATGCACAAACACTAGGCTAAGCCTAACCTGTTACAGACTTCGCAAGCCAAACAGAAATCTGAAAAGTGATACTCCTACTCACTCCGTTGCCTCATCTTGATTCGCAATGTTCTGCTCTTGTGGTGGTCCGGTGGTTTTTGGGTATACACCAAACGCATTGTGCTGCGGCTTTGCAAGTTCCACAAAGATCACCCTGCCATCAAATTACTGATACAAGAAAAAGGGCATTATATTAGTTTTTAAAGTTAAAAAAAGAAGAAGACAAAAATCAAGAACAAGACAAGAATAGCTAGTAAAACCTTGTGATCCATGCTTTCTAGAGTTAGCAGGGCATCGTCTTGACTAATGTACTAAATAAAAGCATACCCCTTTGACCTCTTCGCCTTTTCATCCATAACAAGCTTAACTGTCAGTGAAACTAGATAGAATTAGCAAACTTGAAGCATGTAATGGAACAAATAGGTAGACAGGACACTTTTTTTTTTCTTTTTCCCTTTTTTTTTTCCCTCAATGAACCAAGGAAAAATATATATGAAATGTACCTTCGGCTATCTGGCCAAAATTTGAAAATTCCTTCCTTAAACAAGTCTCGGTGGTGGAATATGATAAATCTGTCATTCATGATGCAAGGTAAGAACTTATGTCCGGGCAACAATTGACGTTATCTTGAAGAGAAATAGAGAATTTGTACTTAAATAGTCCATTGTCCTTCACTTAAAATTTGAGATGAGTGCATTGCATCTTTTGAAAGCATTTGAATATATGTACAACTACTCTTTTGCAAGCAAGGTTTAAAAATGCGGTGTTACGTAACGGTTTCGGCCGTTACATAACGGTTTCGGCGGTAGGCACCACGCGTTACTCCCGATTTTGCGGTGTGATTGAAATTCACAGGTGTATCGGCCGTTACGGCCGACATAGCGGTCGTGTAACGGTGGCGTAACGGCCGTAACGGTCCGTTACACCCGTTACAGGCTTTTTTCGCTGATTATTTTCAAATAGAGAGAGAGAAGAGAGAAATTGCTGGGAAAGATTGAGGAGTTCGATTCCAAAAATCAAAATTCGAAAAAGGCTTCGATTGAAACAGAAATTGCTCAAGAAGAAAGTATAAATACCTTGTAAGTTCGAATCAGAGTCCATATTCTTCAAATCAGAGTCCAGCAAGTTCGAATCAGTCTTCTCCAACGAATTAGGGTTTTCCAGGTACGAAGTCTGTCTCTCTCTTTCGCTCTCGTTGAGTCGAGTCTCTCTTTCTCGTTCAGCTCTGTCTGCATCGTCTCTCTGTGCATCGTCTCTCTCTCGTTCGTCTATCTGCATCGTCCCTCTCTCTCGTTTTTGTCTACATCGTCTCTATCTCTGTATTTGTGCAAATATCTCCACTTATCTAATATATTATTATTATTATATGAACTGAGATCTATGAACTGAGATCTCCACTGACTAATATATTATTATTATTATAATAAACTGAGATCTCCACTTACTAATATATTATTATTATTATATAATCTGAGATCTCCCCGTATCTAATATATTATTATTATTTTATAAATTGAGCTCCTCCAACATGACAATTTATTATCAGTGTATCTAATATATTATTTATTTTTAGTATTTTTATATAATAATTAGAGATTGATTTTTTTAAAATATATATATATATCTAGAACTATACATTTATTTTTAGTATTTTATATATAATAATTAGTGGTTAATTTTTTTTTATAATCATTTCATTTAACATTTAATTATAAATATTTTTTTATTTTATTATTGTAATGTGTTGTGATAACAAATTTTTTTTTTTTAATTACAATTTGTTGTGACAACAATTTTTATGGCAAAATTTTCTTTTTTTTAAAAATATTTTTATAATTTATGTACTTTGTCAAGTTCTTCCATTAAGAATGTATACTTTTTTAAAACTATTTGAGTTAAAATGCACATATGCTTCCACAAGTATAATAATTTAAAATAATTTTATACATCTAAGTCCAATAAAAGAAATTTTTGCCACAAGTGTAATATGGATTTATGACATATAAAGTCATTAATTATTGAAATAAAATGTAAAAAAATTCATTTTCTAGTGATTTAAAAATATGAAATATATTAGATCATACTTAAAAATTATGAAAAATTTATCAAAATTTATTTTAAAACCCAATAAATATGATTCTAAAAAAAAAATATGCGTATCGGCATGTTTTTTACAAATTGTGCGAAAAATAAAAAAATTCACAGTTCCGATAACCGCAACCGTTACGCTGCGGCCTTTACACCCCGCAACCGCAACCGCGTCACCGCCACCGTTACGGCGACCGCAACCGCTTTTCAGAACCTTGTTTGCAAGTGTTATGCAAAACTACACAAATACAATTTCACAATGTCCTCAGCTTTAATTTATAGGATAGAAAGATTACATACGCATCTACAGGCTACTAGATTTCCCCTAATTCTACTAGAAAGAAGACTCAGAAATAGAGAAGTTTGGCTCTTTGACCATTAAGACTTTTCTATACCCAATAAAATCACAAATAACAATTCAATAATACAGCTTGACCAAAAAAAAAATAAAAAATTTAAATCCCTGGATGGATCCATACTTCTACAACCCAAATCTAGCAAAATTGAAAGTAACAAAACCACCCTTAACTACTAAACCAAATAAAGCCTAAATAAACATGTCAAACAGTCATGGGCTAATTAAAAACATGAAATGAACACTCATGTTGATCCCACACTTAATTACAGAAGTCCAAGTGCAGTCCATGTAAAATTGGAGCCTTGCCCCTTCTTAGAATATTATGAACTAGACATCCATGTCCTATTGCATTTAGCTAAGCTAATGGTACCACATTATGCATTACAATGCAACTTCTCAATCATGAACATCTAACATGGAAATATATCAGTCATATATTGCAGGAAATTAATCTTGCGACGTCGATATTAGATGAATGATAAAGTGAAAAAAAGAAAATACTGGTACCTAGCTGTTGAATCAACTGTCAGGTAACCACTTGGGTCCTTTGCCATGGGATCCTAAGTGATTTGAAGATTTTGAAGTCTTTGTGAATGGAGTTAGATTTGAGTCCATCATTCTTTTGAAATTTTCTCCATTTTATTAAATACAAAACCATACCTTCTTAGGCATTCTCTCTCCTCATCTAATCGACGCAACCTAATGCAAATGCATTAGGCAAAAAATAATAATAATAATCCACCCAACTACTCAATACGACATCCAAACGTATCAATCCAATTAATTCCGTTTGATTGCGATCAAAAATCGATGTTAAGTATGTTCATGAAGTGCTTATTAAAGTAAAGTTTCTAAACTTCATTGAAAAAAATAAAATCGGAATGAGCACTTATGGATAAAGGAAAGATCTTTTAATTTTTTATTCAACATTATTATACAGGAAAATGATATGAAAGGCTTGAAATGCTCTATTCCAAAACATCTTAGGCAGTCATGCCTTGTCCATAATTCAACTTAATTGATTAGGGTTTTATTTATTTATTTTCTGTGAAAAGCAAAAACTACATTAAAGACATCCAATTTAGCCTAAACAATAATGAATTGACAAAATGACTCTTCTTCTTAACAGAACCCATTTCCTAAGTTTTAATTTTTCACATCAAGCAAACAGCTAGTGTTCACATAACTAAATTATAAACTGGAAAGATAATCAGAAACTCAATTATTCCAAGAAGAAAATATAAATCAACCCAGCTCAACATAAATTACATATATAAAGCAGAAAAGGAAGAAGAAAACATACTTTTAACCATGATCTTGCTTGCGAGAGGGAAATCGAGAGTGAGGAGGAGGCATGAAGCTTTAAAGATTTGGGTTTAGTTCGAAATTTAAGAGACGCGACAATATTGGGTTGGGGAGTTACAGAGGAACCGAACCAAACTCCTGTAATAGACATAAGGAAATTTTGATGTGTGAATTATCTCTCTGTGTTCTGCTTTTGGGGGTATGATATGAGTGTCAAAAGCAGACAGAACCTAAGGCCGCGTTTGGTTAGCCGCAATGGGGGTATGATATGATATGAGTGTCAAAAGCACACAGAACCGCAATGGGGGTAGTTAAGGGTGGTTTTGTTACTTTCAATTTTGCTAGATTTGGGTTGTAGAAGTATGAATCCATCCAGGGATTTTAAAATTTTTTTTTTTTGGTCAAGCTGTATTATTGGATTGTTATTTGTGATTTTATTGGGTATAGAAAAGTCTTAATGGTCAAAGAGCCAGACTTCTCTATTTTTGAGTCTTTTTTCTAGTAGAATTAGGGGAAATCTAGTAGCCTGTAGACACATATGTAATCTTGCTATCCTATAAATTAAATATGAGGACATTGTGAAATTGTATTTGTTTGGTTTTGCATAACACTTGCAAAAGAGTAGTTGTACATATATTCAAATGCTTTCAAAAGATGCAATGCACTCATCTCAACAAGTGAAGGAGAATGGACTATTTAAGTATTTGTTGAATGCCCAAATTCTCTATTTCTCTTCAAGATGACATCAATTGTTGCCTGGACATAAGTTCTTACCTTGCATCATGAATGACAGATTTATCATATTCCACCACCGAGACTTGTTTAAGGAAGGAATTTTCAGATTTTGGCCAGATAGCCGAAGGTACATTTCATATATTTTTTTCCTTGGTTCGTTGAGAAAAAAAAAAAAAAAAAAGTGTCCTGTCTACCTATTTGTTCCATTACATGCTTCAAGTTTGCTAATTCTATCTAGTTTCACTGACAGTTAAGCTTGTTATGGATGAAAAGGCGAAGAGGTCAAAGGGGTATGCTTTTATTCAATACACTAGTCAAGACGATGCCTTGCTAGCTCTAGAAAGCATGGATTACAAGGTTTTACTAGCTATTCTTGTCTTGTTCTTGATTTTTGTCTATTTTTTTTTAAACTTTAAAAACTAATATAATGCCCTTTTTCTTGTATCAGTATTTTGATGGCAGGGTGATCTTCGTGGAACTTGTAAAGCCAGGGCGCAATGCGTTTGGTGTATACCCAAAAACCACCAGACCACCACAAGAGCAGAACATTGCAAATCAAGATGAGGCAACGGAGTGAGTAGGAGTATCACTTTTCAGATTTCTGTTTGGCTTGCAAAGTCTGCAACAGGTTAGGCTTAGCCTAGTGTTTGTGCATCGTTGATTCAATCTTATATGAAAGATCCTTCAAAAAATGATTTTTCTGTCTATGTGATAGGCACAACATTGAATGTTTACTTGGAAGTAAATGAGTTGTTGAATTGCTAGCCATTTTTTGTTAAATGAATATACTGAATTACTGATAAGGTATTTTGTACAATAGAAGAAATCATTTGTGTGAACAAGGCATTGAATTTTTGTGTTTGTAGTAAAACTAACGATCATAAACACGTGATAGCCCCCAAAAGGAAAACCAATGTGCCTACAAGAAGAATTGTGTGCATGATGAGTAGAATGTGGGAATTTGCAACATTTGCTTGCTTTTTGTTTTATGTTTTTTAAAATTTAAAAAAGCTGAAGCGTTTAGGAAGTTGTAAAAAAAAAATTTACTCTTTTGTGAGTGGGTTCTTAGGTTTTTTTTTTTTTGCTGAGAACAAATGGACTTTTGACTTTTTGGCTTATTTTAGCCACAAAAAAAACAGTTTTTTTTAGCTTTACCCCAAACAAGATGATCTGGGGAAGTTTGTTAGAAGATCTCTGTTAAACTAGTTAAATTTTAATATATTTTAGTTAAGAAATTACTTTTTCTATTTTGGCTATATACACATTTTTCAAAAATAATAAAATAAAATATCTCCAAGAAACTCTCTATTCTTCTTCTATACTATTTAAATATTATTTCTATAGTGTATTAGTATAACAACACTCAAGTAACTGAGCAGGGGATGTTTCCGGCATCGTTTGAATGTGGCCCACGCCGCCGGATATTGTTCCTTGGTGACCGTTCTTTTGAATTTGAGGAGGTTTTTGTGGCAGCTTCAGGATGTCACGATGTGTTGATCGTGGAGAGGGGTGCGGGGCTTCGTCGGGCTGTGGTGGTGTATGGTCATGACGTGCGTTGGATGGTGGCGCGAATGCGGTTTGCTTCGCAGGATCCAGGTAACTTATAGTTTTTGGGTCGACTCACTGGCGGTAGTAGGATTGTGGCTGCATGGGTTCGTAGCGAAGAGAGTGGTGCATCGTCCGTTCAAATAGTGGTGACGGCAGGGAAGAGAAGAGACCAAATTTTCATTCCCATGTCTGATTTTGGGGATGGGTGGGAAGGAGTGGCCATGGTCCTTGAGGGTTTTGGGGCGCATCTTGGTGGCCCAATGCAGGGTAAGGAAGGGGTTAGACTTCGTCCATCTCTAACCACCATGGAGGGAGTGAATGACGGGGTTCCGACAGTACGGAGTGCAACGGAGGTGGAATGGTTCCGTATGTTGGATAGGTCGTTTGTCGGTAGAGTAGGAGAGTTGGGTGGCAAGGGGATGAGCTTTGCTGCAATGTCTGATTGGGTACATCGTTGATGGAAGACATCGGGAAACGTTGAGGTGTGTCCGTTAGGCAGCCAGACTTTCATCTTTGTTTTGTCTACCAGACGTGAGGCAGAGATGTTGCTGCGACAGCGATGGATTGCTGACGGGAGGGATCTTCAGTTGGAATGGTGGTCACCTTTAGCACTTTGTTTGTCGGACATTACAACTTTGACGGCGAAAAGTGTTTGGATTCGGGTGATGGGGGTGCCCATCCACCTTCGAGGGGAAGATGTTTACCCTGTCATTAGTGATCGATGTGGTGGTTTCGTGGAAGTAGATGAATCCTCTGTGGATCTTGGTTTTGTTCGGCTTCGAATTTGAAGCTCTCATGCCACACCGTCGCATGTGGTTGTCCATTGGGGTCGGTGGAAGTTCTCTTTACCTATTTGGGTGGAGGAGGGACCTACGGTGGAGTCGGCAGTGCCGGAGTTGGTGTGCGGTGGAGGAGGGGGTATGGATAAGGATGGGCGAGATTTGTTGCTATCATCTCGAAGGAATTGGCGAAAACTAGGGGTCAATGACTATCTGCAGAGATTTGGGCCGTGTAATGGGGAAAAGGGTGGACGAGATCATTTGTTTGAACTGCACCACATGGGTTTGGGTCAGGATTTAACTCGGGTTATTCAAAGGGGACAGGTGGGCTTTGATAAGGGTCCATCTAAACGTTCTATGGGTCTGCCCAACCGAACTGGGCCATCTCAACGTCCTCATGCAAATCCAGGTCTCCGTCGGGTGTTCACTTCGCTGAATGTTGGGTTACATCCAAGACCAGAAAAGGGTCTTCGACGGTGGTGCGTGCTTCGTTGGGTGCTATCGAGAGGATGACCACTGCTCCACCGTCGTCGTCTGGTGGCGTTGTTGCTGAGAGGGTGTCGTCTGGTCCACCGTTAACATTTGGTTGTATCGTTGATGTTCCTTCGGGTTTTGATAGCGTCGAGTTATATGTTGCCGCTGTGACGGAGTAGCGGAGTTTGGCCACTGGACCACCGTTGTTAGGTAATGCCGAGAGGAGGCTGTCTGGTCCTTCGTCAACTTCTGCTAGAGTGGGTTTGCATGTCACCGCGGTGACGGAGCAGCGGAATTTGGCCATTGGTCCATCGTCGATGTCTGCTGGTATGGTTGCTGCGTCCTCAGATTTACAGGGAGTGGAGAAGCCATGTCGGGTTCTTTCTTCGTTGCAGGATGGGTTTCGTCCAAGACCAGCTGATGTTCCTTCGGGTTTCGATGGCGTGGAGTTGCATGTTGCCGCGGTGACAGAGCAGCGGAGTTTGGCCACTGGACCACCGTTGTTAGGTAATGCCGAGAGGATGCTGTCTGGCGCGGGTTTGCATGTCACCGCAGTGACGGAGCAGCGGAATTTGGCCATTGGTCCTTCATCGATGTTTGATGGTATGGTTACTGCGTCCTCAGATGTACAGGGAGTGGAGAACCCATGTTGGGTTCTTTCTTCGTTATAGGATGGGTTTCGTCCAAGCCAAGTTGATGGGTCTTCGTCGTTGTCTGAGGGGGTGCCGATTGGTTCACCATTGTCAACTACGGAGGTGGTGTTCACTGGTTCACCGATTGGTTCACCATTGTCACTGATTGGTGTTGATTTTCCTTCAGTTTCAGATGGCGTGGAGTTGCTTGTTGACAAGGTGACGGAGCAGTGGAAGATGGTTGGGTTTTCAAATTCGCATTTGTAGCAACATCGAGGTGATGAAGATCATTGGTCTGTTATGATGGATGAGTTGGCTATGGTGGTTAGGCCTGAAACAGGTTCGGATGAGGCGCCTGTGGAGAATGGTGTGACTGCGGAGATTGGTTCAGATGGTGTTATACCCGTGCCAGAGGAGGTGTCAGCTTGGGTTTTGTCTCGAATTAATGAGGTAAGCCAATTACTAGGAGTTTCTTTTGAGGGCCATGAAGAAGAAGCTTTGAGACTATTTTCGGCATTAGAGGAATCTTGGAGAGGTGAGGTTCTTTTTCAGCAAGGAATGGATTCGGCTAGCCATAATGACAAACATGCTAGGGAATTACATAGGTTGGAATGTACTGTTAATTATGATCGATCTCAGGGAGGTGGAGTGCGATGTACCAGATGAGGACGTGATCATCCATTGTTGTTATCATGCGGTTAAAAATCTTGTCTTGGAATGTGCGAGGAATGAATGACAAGGGGAAGCGGGTATTGGTGAAATCCATCCTTCGAAGTACACAGGCAAATGTGGTTTGTCTTCAGGAAACAAAGATGGAATGTATTGAGGGGGCGGTAGTTCGGGATCTTTGAGGTGGTAGATTTGTGGACTGGGCTTTTCTTCCTGCACTGGGGGTGTTGGGGGTGTTCTTCTGTGTTGGGATAAACGTGTGGTGGTAAAGGAGGATATAGAACTGGGAGGGTTTTCTTTGTCCTGCCTTTTCCGATGTGTAGAGGATGATTTTAGATGGGCATTCACAGGGGTTTATGGGCCAGTTCGGGGAATAGAGAGACCATGTTTTTGCCAGGAGCTACAGAATATTGTTTATCGCTGGGAGGTCCCGTGGTGTGTGGGTGGGGATTTCAATGTAGTTTGGTGTTTGGAGGAAAAATTGGGGGCTTCCTCAGGGAGGGGTCTAATGCGGCGTTTTTCTTCTTTCATTGATGAAATGGAATTGGTAGATTTTTTGCTTCAAGGATGTGGCTTCACTTGGTCTGGGGGTGGAGCTATGTCTCGAATTGATAGATTTCTGGTCACAGGGGATTGGGAAGAGCATTTCTTTCAGGTAACTCAACGGCGGTTACAACGTCCAACTTCAGATCATTGGCCCATCTTGTTGGATAGTGGGGGTATTAGAAGTGGTCCGTCGCCTTTTCGGTTTGAGAACATGTGGTTACAATCTGAGGGCTTTGTGGAGTTGGTTAAAGGCTGGTGGGTGACTTACAATGTGGCAGGTTTGCCTAGTTCACGTTTAGCGAAAAAATTAAAACTCCTTAAATTAGATTTGAAGCGCTGGAATAGGGAGGTTTTTGGACATTTGGAGGGGCAAAAGGCTCGAGTTTTAGAAGCTTTGCAGGGTTTGGAGGAGAATCAAGGTGGTGAGGTCTTGACTAAGGCTGATATGGTTCGCCGGGAGGAAGCTCGGCAGGAATTTGGTCACATTGCACATTTGGAGGAGATTAGTTTTCGTCAGAAGTCTAGATGTCTGTGGTTGAAGGATGGAGATCGTAATACTAGGTTTTTCCATCGTATGGCGAATGCTCACCGACGGGTTAATCAGATTGGTCGGATTCGAGTTAATAGGGTGGAGTTTTCGTCCTCAGAAGAGGTCAAGGCAAGCATTGTGGGTTTTTATGAGCATCTATTTTCGGAATGTAGGGAAGGAGTGGCATCCAGGTTTGGATGGGGTAAGCTTTGATGTTATTTCAGTTGAAGAATGTACCTCTCTAGAAAGGCCATTTACAGAAGAGGAAGTGTTTCAGGCTCTGCAAAGTATGCCTGGGGATAAGGCGCCTAGTCCGGATGGGTTTACTATTTCATTTTTTCAACACTGTTGGGGGGTGGTGAAGTTGGAGGTGTTGGCTATGTTTGAGCAGTTCCATCAATCAGGCGAATTTGAAAAAAGTCTTAATGCTACATTTCTTGCTTTGATTCCCAAGAAGGGGGGGCAGAGGACATTAGGGATTTCCGACCTATTAGTCTTCTAGGGAGTGTGTATAAGTTGTTGGCTAAAGTTTTGGCCAATCGTTTGCGCAAGGTGTTGGTAGGGGTGGTTTCGGAATCCCAGAATGCTTTTGTGGGGGGTAGGCAAATTTTAGATGCAGTTCTTGTGGCCAATGAATGTGTGGATTCGCGGTTGCGTTTAGGAAAGGAGGGGATTATTTGTAAATTAGATATTGAGAAGGCTTACGATAATGTGAATTGGGATTTTTTGTTGTATTTGTTAGAGAGGATGCATTTTGGGGCGAAATGGCGGCGTTGGATTTTGTTTTGCATTTCTACTGTGCGCATGTCAATTTTGGTTAATGGCTCTTCGGCAGGATTTTTCCCCACTCATCGCGGTCTGCGGCAGGGTGATCCTTTATCTCCCCTATTGTTTATTCTAGTTATGGAGGCTTTGGGGCGTTTGTTGGCAAAGGCGGTGCAAGCAAGGTTGCTGAATGGATTTGAGGTAGGAGTGGCTCCGGGGAATGTCATGGTGTCTCATTTGTTTTGTGCAGATGATACGCTTATTTTTTGTGATGCGGAGGAGGCCCAGATTGGTCATTTGAGATGCGTGTTGTTGTGTTTTGAGGCAGTGTCTAGGCTTCGGGTTAATTTGGCAAAATCAGAATTGATTCTGGTGGGTCAAGTGGCAAGGTCTTCAGTTTTGGCAGCCATTTTGGGATGCAAAGTGGTCTCGTTACCTGTCACATATTTGGGGTTGCCTTTGGGGGCTTCCTTTAAAGCGACAGGGATTTGGGAAGGAGTGGTGGACCGAGTGCGTCGTCGGTTGGCAGTGTGGCAACGTCAGTATTTGTCGAAGGGCGGGCGGCTTACTTTGATTAAAAGTGTTTTGTCAAGTATCCCGACCTATTTTATGTCTGTTCATGTGATTCCGGTTTCTGTAGCGCGGCGGATTGAGAAATTGCAAAGGGACTTTTTGTGGGTTGATGGGGGTGAAGGTGGTCATTATCATTTGGTGTCTTGTGATCGGATCTGTAGTCCTAAGGAGCAAGGGGGATTGGGGGTTCGGAGGTTAGTTTTGTTTAATTTAGTTTTGTTGGGGAAGTGGTTGTGGCGTTTTGGGGAAGAGAGGGAGCGGCTTTGGTTGCTAAGTTTGGTGTGGTTAGGGGGCTGTGGTGCTCGGGACGGGTGGCTCATTCTCATGGTTCAAGGCTTTGGAAAGGGATTTGGTTGGGACGCGAAGCGTTTTGGCGGCATGTGAGGTTCAAAATTGATGTGGGTGATAGAGTTCGTTTTTGGCGGGATAGGTGGTGTGGTGACTTGTCTTTAGAGTTTCGTTTTCCTTTGATTTTTGCTATTGCTGTGAATTCTGAGGTGTTGGTGAGTGCAGTGAAGGGTGGGGAGGGTCAGTGGAGGGTGTGGAACGTGCAGTTACGTCGTCATGTCCAAGATTGGGAGCTAGATCAATTACTGGACCTCCTTGGTTTTTTATATGGCTTACATCTTGAACAAGCGGTTAATGATGCCTTGGTTTGGGATTGTCCTCGGGCCAAAGGTATTTTCACGGTGTCCTCATTTTATGGGGCACTTGTTGAGGATAAGTGTGTGGTTGATGGTTCCATCGTCTACCCGTGGAAGAGTGTTTGGGTGCCAGGCACGCCATCCAAGGTTGCCTTCTTTGTGTGGACGGCGAGTTTGGGCCGTATTCTGACTATTGATAATTTGATTCGTCGTGGGCACATTTTGGTGAATTGGTGTTGTCTGTGCGGTCAGGCTACGGAATCGGTTGACCATTTACTTATTCATTGTTCGGTTTCTTTTCGTCTTTCGATGCGTGTGGTGGCAATGTTTGGTCTGGTTTGGGTTCAACCGGGTTCTTTGTCTGCAGTTTTACATAGTTGGGTTGGGGGGAGGGTGGGGAAGCGGCGTCGAAAGGCTTGGATTCTAGCCTTGCATTGTTTGCTTTGGCTGATTTGGCTGGAGCGAAATAGGCAGGTGTTTCATGGGGTTGTTCATTCCATCCCTTGGCTGGAGAGGCGACTACTTTCTGTTCTGTATAGCTGGGTGACAGGATTAGTGGATCCAGATGTTTTGGCTTTTACTGATTTTGTGGAGAATTTGTTTTGTTAGTTTCGACAGACTTTTCAGCCCGTTTTTTGTATTCTTTGCATCTTCTTGATGCTACTTAATAAAGTTTGGTTATTTATCAAAAAATAAATAAATAAATAAATAACAACACTCAAGTGTATTCTATTTTGTATAATCTTGAAAACATTGGCTTTCTCTTCTTAAAACATTTACTTTCACTATGAAATTTGATGGAATTGTACATTTTCTTTTAACTTTCACTATGAAATTTGATGAAATTGTACATTTTCTATATGCTTTACATGAAAAAATTTCTCTCTCCAACCATATTATTTTGATCAACCACCATAGAAACCACCCCAGTCACGGCCTTGTCACTCTCCACCACCACCACATTACTCGAAACATTGGTCATTGCATGTAACGGAAACACTACAACATTAACCCCTGGAGCGTAGAATGAGTAATGAACATGATTAATCTTATTAGGAAACACTAACACAGATGAAAAATCGATCACCCACTTCGTCCCATTTCCTGACACCGCCACTTTCCCAACTGTCGATTTAAGGCTCATTCCATCTACATTGTTGTGATCGATCACCACTTGATCAACGCTTGTGAATTGCCCGTCTAGCTTGACGATTGGCACCATATTTTTTGGTTCCCCACTAACATGTTATTAATTATGTTTAGCCCTGAGATTTTACCTTTAATAGACCTTAGCACAATGTTACCATCTCCAAGGAAAAACCCATTAGCAACCTGAACTTGAAATGGGTCTTCAATCACTATAGCATTATAATCCATGTAACAATTGTGTATTCTATTTTGTGCAGATTTAACTAGAATCCCGACACCACCAAAAATTGTTGCCTTATTGTAACAATGTACCCCCGTGAGCAAGTCAGCCTGACCCCTTAAGATGATTCCCGTGGCTGCTGAGAAAATGACAACGTCTGTTACTACATTGTCATTGCTAGCAAGATCAATAGCAGTGCCCGAGAAAGCTCTTTCCCCTTTATCACCACCGACTGTTGAGCATTGTCCAAGGAAGCAGGTTAAGATGAAGGTCTCGTGTCCTTTCTGCACTAGTATTCCTTCGGAGGTGAAGTGGATGAAGAAGCAATCGTGTATGCGGATCCTGGCTGAATCAATCACAAAAATTCCTCCACCACGATAGCTTGAGTCGAAGAGGATGTTGCGGAAGGTGATGTCCTCATAGTAGATCGGGCTTTTTTGATCGAAGTAACCTTCAAAGTTCGTCAGTGGCTGAGAATTTGGTGCCCATAATTCAATAAGATGTCTATCACTAGGAAATGTGTCTGATTCTCTAAAACTACCTCCTTGTACCTAGAAAGCCAGGCCAACATTGCTTATTTTAGAATGAAAATGAATAGACATGGAAGAACACTTGCGAATGGGTAGTAGTTGCGATGTAGTAGTTCAAGAGTATCAACTGACAAATATAATATATTTTTAAGACGAATATAATGTATTGTGTGATTACTATTATCAAATTAATCAGAAAAAAAAAAATCATAATCTACACACTATGACGTATTAAGGGATGAACAATGCAAATTATTGAAATGAGTGTAGTGGGCAAATTGCATGGATTCAATCCTCTCTTCAAAGAGAAGTTGGATAATACGAACCTTATAATTAACCTTGTATCTAGCAAAAGTTATTCAGGTTTTCAGGTTTCACATGACGTAAATTGTATGTATCAGAGTATTGTTTTAGTAGGTTCTGTCAATTTTATGATCGTATATCCCGTCATGAATGGTATGAAATATCATGTAACGCATGACATGTAATGCGACCAGAGGACTTAATAATTTTTTTCCGTCTCTAAAATTGCTCAAATTTAATATTACGTGTTGACGGTTGAGAATAAAGAGACATTAGTGATGTGAATTAAAGAACTGTTTTTGTTAATGCATTCATTCTCATGCATGAAACGCAGGACACATGCTGGCATGGACACCTGGTAATATGAGGAATTATAAATTATTTTGTTTTCTTCTTGTCAGTTATGAACTTTGGAAACCATGTCTTCGAGCTATGATGGAGAATGACATGAAAGCAGTTAGCATAGGGACAAAGAGAAAAGCTGAGATTTTGTCAACATGCTTGGAGCAAATGAAAGCTTGCTTCTTAGATGTAAGTTAATGCATGACCTCTTGAGAAGACCCATGCCTGATACTATTTCAACAAAATCATGCTGTAGCCTTGATTTCTTCCATGCAAATATGGCCTCAATATTGTTTTCAAGTTTTTTATTTATTAAAACAAAACAAAAAAAAAAAACTCATAATAAGATGACATTGTGAGCCAATGAAGTGAGTTTTGATTCTTGGCCTCATTATATTCTTAATTAGTGTATGAAATGTAATTGTGTTATAGACTTACTGTGTTGATTGCTATTAACTTGTGCTTGAATAATTACAATGGCGTGTGTACCATGACATGCATTGGTCATACAACCAAATCTTTCCAACAATAGAAAATCTCTTTATGACCAATGAAAACTTTGCATGTAACAATCACAATGGTTAATCAGATACATATTTGTTTTGGTATATGCTTTGTAACAAATATCATCTCTTTGTAATTCTCTTTCCTAATATATATGACTGTGTAATTTTTTCCATGCGTTCCATATTATGTACGATTATGCCTTCAGATAATTATACTGGATGTTTTTTTGCAGGCAAGGTTGAAAAAAGTAAAATTGTTTGAAGCCATGGGAATTTTTTTCATGAGGTGGTTCTTTACCTTTCCCAAGTGCCCTTAATAATATATTGGCCTTCAAATGAGCTGAGCTGTTCATGAACAACTCGGGCTTGGCTCGCTATGAGGATTACTCAAGCTCGTTCACTAAATAGATGAACCAAGGTTGAACTTGAATTTTAGGTTCGTTTGTTATATGACCCAAGCTTGAGCAAGATTGAGCTCAGCTCGGTTAGACTTGGCTTGCTAACTAACAACAAAGGGTCTTCCAAACATGCCATTGTTTAGTTTCTCAATGTGCATAAGATATTTTTTGGAAGCTCGTGTCTCAACATATGGATAGTATATATGCTTCACGTTATAACTTATACCCTTGGAGTTGATATATATAGTGCCTTTGAATTTGAACTTAAAAATAATTATGTTTAATCACTATCTTCGACCCTCAAATGTCTAATTTCCTACGACCTGTCTTAGGCAACAAAAAGAGATGCACTCTCTTTGTAGTCAACACTACTGAGAGAGTGAGAGAGCAGAGACAAAAGAAGGATGATTGTGTATTCTTTGGCTATCTATTCCACTCTCTCCTTTTTAATTCAATTCACAGCGGAGTTACTTCATCTCTCTTTCTCCTTTTCTTTGGTATTCATCTTTACTTTTTTCTTTTAGATGTGTAAATCAATCTGCACAAGTTCACTAAATCTTGAAGTTTTTTTAATCTCTAAAGGATCCTTCATTTTGTATTTGGAGGGAGATTTAGTTTGAATTTTTAGTTTTTTGATATTTTCTACCATAATCTATCTAATATGTTTGGATTGGTCTTTACTTATTTGAAAGAATTTATGTTTGCTTAAGGTTTGTTCTTCTTCTTTGTCCTACATAGCTGCTGTTGTGTGTTTTGTAACGAGCCAAGCTCGAGCTCATTGAAAAATGGTGAGCTGAGCACAAACACCCTTTCAACTTGAACATAATCATAAAAAAGCTCCGCTCGGCATGCCTTGGCTCATTTGCAGCCCTAATAGTATATAGTTCATTTAAATTCTTCTGCTATCTTTGTAGAACTAGTAGATCAGGTGCAGATGAGCAGCATGCAGTTGGAGATGTTGTTCGGCGATGTGGTGTTTGCCAGGAATCAGATATGGTGCTTAAGCGGAAACTGGTAACTATTTGCATGTTAGATTTTTTGTTGATGTAAATAAACAATTAAAATGTTTGTCACTATCTTTGTTTTGTAGTGGGTAGTTCTATTTCTGCTAAAAGTTTTGCATTCATTTATTTTTTACGTTTCTAAGCAAGATGTATTGAAGTTGAAACGACGTGTACATTTATGTAGCATAAATAGATAGTATTAATAGATAACACTGCTATGCAGTTTCCTTTCTGAAATACATCTGACATCCTTCTGGTCAATTTCTGGAATAATCAACTGTTGGTTTTGTTATTTAAGATTGATCAATGTCTTGAAGTACCATGCGAAATGTGCTGCTAATTAAACATTTTGGTTCGTCTTTCTTATGGTACAAAGTCTCTTATTTCTTTTAGTCAATTTGTCAACAAAGCATTTTATAGATGAACTTTCATATTTATTTTTGCCTTTCCTGTAAACTGTCGGAAAAAGACAAACCATGGGCTTCTGGGGCATTGGTTTGCTAGGTTCTAATTCATATATCACCAGGGAACTTGCTATTCAAATTCGAGCGACTACCTCATTTTTTCTCCCCTCTGAACACCTGTCATATAATAAGAAATTTGTCTTTTTGTTTTGTTTTGTTTTGTTTTGTTTGTTTGCTTTTTTGTTTTTTGAATATGATTGTGGTTTCATAAATTGAATTTTTCTTTCTTTGAACTTAGATCTTGTGGCATTTTTCTTTCTATGATATTTTTTGCACCCTCCTTCTTTACTGATGTTTAACTCTTGTATTGTACGGGTTTCTAATTCATCAATAAAGATTTTTGTTGATCAAGAAAAATATTAAGCAATCTGCTCCCCCTATGCAGGATGGAAATTTCCTGGTTGGGTGCTTGGGTTATCCACAAGTAGGTGTTTTTTCCATTGATATTGTTAACTTATTAAAAATCCTACATTTGGAATCATGTTTAACATATTAGACAAGCTATTCAATGTTGCACTGAACCTTTGAGAATGAGATGAATTATTCATTTCTTAAAATAAACTTGGTCTGTGCGAAATGTTGTTATTGTTGACTTTTTTTTTTGATCGGCAAAAAGAAGACTTTATTGATGGTAAAATAAAAATTACATCAATAAAGAGAAGCTTGGAGCTAAAACAAGCTCCAACCTCCTAGTTGGTGAGAAACCAATGAGCCAACAAAACAGAGGAAAAAAGAGAACAAGGAAAACCAGATAGCTAAGGCACTATAGACAACACAACACTCATTTGAAGCACCAAACAGAACAGACCCTGCACCAAAACAGAACAGATAGATCAGATTTGCCTTGAGCTGTATTGCCATGAATTACAACAGCCCAAACCACCCACCAAAACACCAGCAGCCCTTCAGCAGCAGCCCGCCAAAATTAAAAACCAACCCAGCAGCAGTTCAGATCAACCCAGCCCCACCCACCAAAAATTTAAACCAACACAGCAGCAGTTCAGACCAACCCAGCCTTGAGCATATCAGCAAAACATAATCTGCACTACAACAGCCCTTCATTAGTAGCCCATCAAAAGTTTAAACCAACACAACAGCAGTTCAGATCAGACAAACAAAATAGGCACTACAAAACAACACATCAGAAACAGATCATCCTCTGCATCAGTTACAGCAGAGCAGAATCACCCAGAACCAGCAGTATACAGGTTAAACCCTCAGTGCATGAGACAGAATTTCACATTTTGCAAATTAAACACCAGATCATCCACTGAATAACCAAAGGAGGGACTAGAGGCTCTGAACCACATTGCAATCCGTGTTTTGATAAGATCACACAACTTTCCAAAATCCAACTGTGACTCGTTAAAGATGATTTCATTCCTTTGCTTCCATAACGACCACAACACTGCCAGTGGGATTATCTTCCATATTACCTTCAATCTGTTTTTGCATCTAAACCCAGTCCACCATTGAATAAGACCCACCACTGACCTCGGCTGTACCCAAGATATACCCCACCATCCAATAATATTAGACCAAACTCTCAAACTAAATGAACAACACAGTAGCAAATGAGATATAGTTTCCCTTTCATTTCTGCAGAATACACAATTGACATCAGAATTGGCATTTAGGATTCCAATTCTTTGCAAATACGTAGAAGTCTTGATCCTCCCTTTCCATGCTAGCCAAGCAAAAAATTGCACTTTTGGAGGTGCAGCATTCTTCCAAATGAGCTCCACCACTTTTGCAGGCATGGTAGATGATAACTCACTCCACTTGTAGGCAGACGAAACAGTAAATATTCCAGATCTGTCCGCAGCCCAAGACAACCCATCTACCACCCCATACCTGAGCTCTGGAGCAGTTTGAAGCAACTCCTTCATCCTCCTCAATTCTTCAACTTCCCATTGAAACAAAGCTCTTCTGAAAGACAAGTCCCACTCCCCACTACCATTACTCCTACTCTTAATCACTGCCACTGATAAACCTTGCTGCATAGACACAAAATATAATCTAGGAAATACATTCTTTAAACAGTCACCACCAATCCATTGATCCAGCCAAAAGCTTATGAGCCTCCCATCCCCAATGGTGATCTTTGAATTGGCCTTAAATACCTCCAGCAGCTGTGGACACTTAAAAGCAACCTTCAAAATGTCCCTCCATAACATAGAATATCTGGAACTTGCATCTTGAGCTGGCCACCTAAACCCACCATTCTGTGGGTACTTGCTGATAATCACTTGTTTCCTCATAGAGTCAGATTCACTCCCAAACCTCCACCACCATTTGAGAAGAAGACATTCATTCATGATTCTCACATTTCTAATACCCAGACCCCCGTTACTTTTACTTTGAGTAATTTCTTCCCATTTTACCATGTGAATTTTCCTTCTAAGTTCATCACCCCCCCCACAGAAATCTGGACTGAATTCTATCAATCTCTTTGGCTACCCCTTCAGGCATTCTAAACAAAGATAAGTAAGACACTGGTAGTGAAGAGAGCACAGACTTGATCATTGTCAACCGACCAGCAAAGGAAAGAAGCCTACGCTTTGATTTGAAGTTATCAATGACAGGTTGCCAAGACCTTCTCCTCCTTGGATTAGCCCCCAATGGCATCCCTAAATACTTCAAAGGTAGTCTATGATGCAGGCAATTCAGTATGGCAGCAAAATCTTTGGTAAGATCTTCATTAATACCAACACCACACACAACACTCTTGTGATAATTTATCTTCAACCCAAACAAGATTTCAAAACATCTCAATATTCTTTTGATATTAAACACCTCCTCCCTCCTTGCCTCACAAAACAGGATTGTGTCATCAGCAAATTGTAGGTGAGTAATATTAAGATCATTTGAACCAACTGATGCACCCTTAATCAATCCAACCTGGACAGCTCTATGCAACAGAATATTAAGACCCTCAGCTACAATGTTAAAGAGAAAGGGGGATAAAGGATCACCTTGTCTAAGTCCCTTTTGAGGACTAAACTCAGCTGTAGGTGATCCATTCACCAGAATAGAGATTTTGGCAGTTGAGACACATTCCTTCATCCATTTGATCCATTTTGCACCAAAACCAAAATTTGATAACATAGAGAAGAGGAACCCCAAATTTATTGAATCATATGCTTTCTCGAAATCAAGCTTTAATACAAGACCTTTCTTTTGCTTCTTCTTCCAATCATCAACAATCTCGTTAGCAATCAGGATACCATCAAGAATGCTTCTACCCCCTATAAAAGCTGATTGAGACTCACTAATGATCCTTGGTAAAACAGCTTTGAATCTACTGGATAACACTTTGGAAAGCACTTTGTATAATGATCCAATAAGACTGATCGGCCGAAAATCACTAAGAGAAGAAGGATTTTCATTTTTTGGAAGCAAGGCTACAAAGGAGCTATTAATACCAAAGACCAACTTTGAGTTGGTATGGAACTCACTCATGAACTGCATCACATCCCCTTTAATTATTGACCAACATTTCTGGAGCATCAAAAGGTTAAATCCATCCGGGCTAGGGGCTTTATTTCCATCACAACTCTTAAGAGCTGCCACAACTTCAAATTCTGTGAACTCAGCTTCCAAAGCACCACGCTCCTCTTCTTCCCCAATAGACTTAAAAGAACCATATAAACTTGGCCTATTAAACCATGATTCTGAAAACTGCCTCTGAAAGTGATTGAATACTTCTGTTCTAATTTCCTTAGGATCTTCAGTCAAGACCCCATTAACCTCAATTAAGTAAGGCCCATGTCTTACAGTGTGGTAACACCCTGGGCCATAGATATTCAGAGTTAAGTGATCCACATGATAAGCTAATAGAGGAGGATGAAGTCCAAAATAGTAAAGGTAAAGAAGCCCATGACAGTGTGGTAAAGGAGTCCTACGGTGTAGCAACATGTTCTATGGCAATGGCAATGGCAGATCAAACAAGGAAGAATACCATAAAAGAGAAAGGTAAAGGGATGGTGAAATACCAGAGGAAGAAAAAAGGAAACATACAAATAGGGGTTGGATCAGTGTTGAATTTCAGGAAGGGGGCTATTTTTCGGTCGGCAGCTGCAGCTATTTCGTTGTCCATGGCAAGCAAATCGGTTTCTAGTCAGTTGCTTCTTAATGAGGCAGAAGCATCTCTGAAGATAGGGAAGTTGCTTGGGCTGAAATGTAAAGGTAAGGATGAGGAAGTAATTAGTAAATTGATGGAACTGGAGGTTAAGGATAAGGAGGTGCTGGGTAAAAGGGGCAGTAAGGTAGAATAATATGTTATCTGCTGTGGAGTTTTTTGGTGTGCATGTTCTCCTTTCCTTGAACAAAATCTGCTATCTTCACTTTCGTCCTCCTTTCCTTGAACAAAATCTGCTACCTTCACTTTCAGAGCTCTGTTATGACACCAGATACCATGAGCTTTTTGTACTGCCATGTTCGCTGCCACTGGGCAAGCGTATCGGACAAACCCAAATCTTGATCTAGTCAACTTTCTCCTTTTGTTAGGGATGAACACATCCTTCACTATCCCAAAGTTGGTGAATAAGTTATACAACCCTTTTGGGTCCATAGATTCTGGGAGATTATCCACAAAAATCGTATGAGTCTCATTACCCAGATCTGAATTCCTACCTCCTTTACCACCATGCTTACGCAGAACCGGTTTCCACCCTCTATCTTCCATTTTTGTGAGCTGACCCGACAATGAGATCTCCACCATTCGAATCGATTCAGCTGGCGATCGAGCGCGACTCTGAAGAAGGAAATGAGGGTTTCTGAGATCTTCGTTCTTCAGATCTTCGTTCTTCAAAGATCTTCTTCAATCGGATCAAAACCTTTTGGGAGGCAACGACTTCGTCAACAACTACTACTTGGTCCCCTTCTCTGTTGTTATTGTTGACTTGAAGTTGGATTGTCCATCTGATGATCTTTTGAATATCTTGTATTTACTAATTGCATGCATGAATCAATACATTAGTGTATTTTCATTATGCAAATCTGGAAATGTGAAATAGAATTGCTTCATTTCTTGTGTAAATTATGTAGAACTTTATTTATGTTCTCTATATCCTATCAATTACTTCATACGGCTTTGTACCATCCACGACTATGAATAGCAAATAGTCTAATCCACTCATGTAAGCTGAATGTAATTCGATTTTGCTGTATCCAGATTAATATGGCGTACTGTGGATGAAAAATACTTCATTTTTCTGGGTAAAGAGATGAAAAAGACATGCTGGTCTAATAATGTAGGGAATTGTCAGAAAAAAGAGCTTGCGCAAAGGAGTATACATAAATATGAAACTTAATGGTTTTAGGATTCAAGTCTCTTTTGAATATTGGTGTATAAGGTCTACTATTTTAGCCAATAAAAAAAGGCTCTACTATTTTTAGGGATATGATGTAGCATCATGTAAATCAAGCAGAATGTTTGATGCAAATGGATGCAACAAATAGGCAATAGATGCAGCCAACGAAGTCCTGGACACTTGAAATCAGAAATAGCAAAAACTGAGCACAAACAGCTTCTACAATCTGATATTAAGGATACGAGAACCAAGAAATATAATTTTCTAGGATAACATTTCAACTAGAACCAATATTAAGCACCAAATGATGTTTGTTCTTGAAATCCAAGGGACAATACCGGAATATGGTAGTCTTCTAGTTCTAGACAACAAGGAAAACAACAGCTTAGATGCTAGCCTCTTTGCAGATGCAGCAGTGATGAAGTGATTGGTAGGCACCATGGGGTTTGAATCCTCAAATCCTGTCCTCCAAATCTTCAAAACCCTCTCAAATATGTATTCTCTTCATCAAAATGTGCCCTTTCCCTGCAGATCAACCCTTTTTCATAGAAAGTCGAGAGACTTCTTGGGAAAGCCTGAAATTCCTTAACAAGGTTGATTCACAATTATGGATCTGCTAGTCAAGTCGTCAACCACTTGGTCAATTCAACCAATCAAATGATCAAGCCATAGTTAGATCACAATCTAAACAATTAAGAGAGTGACGATTTTAATATGGAAAACCTCAATTGTAGGGTAAGACGGAACTCGAAACCGATTCCCGAGTTTGAATCTAGAGCCTAATTTCCGTTTATGAAAACTTGTTACTTAATAACTCTAAACCGGTTAACACACTAAAATGCTCAAACGGGTTCGGATGTCAACGAAACTTGACACACACAACATTCTACGCACACATGACTTGTAGGAGAAGACGGGACTCGAAACCGATTCCCAGTTTTGAATCTAGAGCCTAATTTCCGTTAATAAAAACTTGTTACTTAATGACTCTTTTTCAAACCGGTTGACACACTAAAATGCTCAAACGGGTTCGGATGTCAACGAAACTTAAAGCGTACAACATAGGCACACATGACTTGTAGGATAAGACGGAACTCGAAACCGATTCCCGGTTTTCAATCTAGAGCCTAATTTCCGTTAATGAAAACTTGTTACTTAATAACTCTTTTTCAAACCGGTTGACACACTAAAATGCTCAAACGGGTTCGGATGTCAACGAAACTTGACACGCACAACATACTAGGTACACATGACTTGTAGGATAAGACAGAACTCGAAACTGATTCCCGGTTTTGAATCTAGAGCCTAATTTCCATTTATGAAAACTTGTTACTTATTAACTCTAAACCGGTTGACACACTAACATACTCAAACGGGTTCGGATGTCAACGAAACTTGACACACACAACATACTAGCCACACATGACTTGTAGGATAAGACGGAACTCGAAATCAATTCCCGGTTTTGAATCTAGAGCCTAATTTCCGTTAATGAAAACTTGTTACTTAATAACTCTAAACCCGTTGACATACTAAAATGCTCAAACGGGTTCGGATGTCAACGAAACTTGACACACGCAACATACTTGGCACACATGACTTGTAGGAGAAGACGGAACTCGATGAAAACTTCTTCTTTACAAACTCTTTTTGTGTTTATTTGATTATTGTTATAGATTATAGCTCAATGTGTACAATCATTGCCTATTTTTAATAGTATTATCATCATTGTAGGATGTAATTAAAGTTTCTTTGGAGAGTTCTGTAATACCAAGAGTTCAATTGGCAGAGGGACTTCTTATTAGTGTCAATCCGTTGTGTGAAATTGATGGAGTTCCAATTGGCCCTGAATTTCGCAAAGTTTTTGTTTTAAAAGCGAACAAGCCGAACGCTGTTTTGGAAACAACATCCCGATGTCTAAGAACAGTTGGAGAAGCTGTGGGACGATACATTGTGTGGCGCTCTATTCATGTATATGTTACAATCTTATTTATTTATTTATTGAAATAAATATCAAATGTTTTACATTTTCTGTAAGCTTGAAATTAATTATATTATAAATGATTTTTTTTTTTTTTTTTTTTTTTTGCAGGTGCAACCCTTTTGAGTACGTGATGATATCTTCGCATATCAATATAGGAGCTTACTATTGATATCAAAACAAGCTACATTATATCTGTTTTTATTTTTTTTTATTTCTATTGTCGATAAAATTTGAGTTCTTGAATTTCAAAAATTATTAGTATTGTTAGAGGTTATTTTATATATTTTTGTAAGTAATATTTGATTGACAATTGCTACAAGGTGCATATATTATTCTTGGTATATGATTTTTTGAATGTGAATTTGGATGTGGATGTGGATGTGGATGTGGATGTATTTTTAAAAATATTAATAATTTGTATAGGAAATATTTAATAAAATATGATTTTATAAAAAATAATTTTATTGCGACAATAATAAACCGTCGCTAATGTAATTATCATTTCCTTATATTTTATTAGCGACGGGTTAACCTGTCGCATATACATATTAGTTCCAATCTTTTGCGACGGTTTAAACTGTTGCCAATACGGTATTAACTTAATACTACTTTTTTAGCAAAGTTTTAGACCGTCAACTAATAATACTTTTTGCGACGGCAAATACCGTCGCTAAAAAAGATTTTTTGCAATGGCAATCAACATCGTCACTAAAAATGCCATTTTTTCCCTTTTTTCGTGTCAGGCGAAACCGTCGCAAAAACTATTGGCTAGTCGTCGCTACAAGAATGTGACGGTTTGTAATCGTCGCAAATACTTTTTGTCACGCCCCTTTCCGCCACCCCTCATTTTCCGTCGCTGCTCCGTTGTAAAAAGTCTTTTGCGACGATATATAGACCTTTTGCGACGTTTGAGACCGTCGCAAAAAGTTCGGTTTTTAGTAGCGTATTGGCTCATGTGTTGGGTTGGTATTTTGTAGATGTCCTAACTTTTCAATTCATCACCTTTCAACTTTTTCTTTCTTTCTTTCTTTCTTTTTTTTTTTTTAATTGTTTTTTTCAAAACCTCTATGCACAACCTTGGTGTGTGTGTTTGGTGGGGGGAAGTCATTTGAAAGAACTTTTGTTACTATCTGTCAAAGAGAGAGATTTGAAGGTGATGTAATTTGTGTAATTCATTAATTGAAGAAAAGGCGAAATGATCAGGGAAAGGAATTTGTGCTTGAGCTTGCATTGATGTGTTTGTTGGGTTGCTTCAACTACTTCTTCACTTTGAAGCAAAGAAACCAATAAAAAGAAATAAAAACTTTCTATGCTTTTTGTAATTGGAATGCAACTTATCTCAGCCACAGCAAGTATAAATTTTGGAATTGTTATCCATTTGTCTATATTTATAGTTTCTTTATTTTATTTAAAAGTTTGTGTCAAATTAATTGGTATAACTTCTGTTTAAAGTTTATTATGCATAAATAGTTTAAATAAATTTTAACAAATTAATTATCTAAAAATTATGGACATTACTTTTAACTTTTTCTCTTTTGATTATTAACTTTTAATTTATAATAAACTGCATCAAAGAAATCCTTTTTGTATACCTAAACTTGTATATCTATTTATAGTGGTGAGCATTTTTGTTTAGCACATCAATCCTTCTTTAGAAAGGGCTTGTCTAGCAAACGTTTCCTTTCTTGATTGGACTATGTTTTATGTGTTAGGCAAATATTTTTTATAAGTTAGGTTAGTTAAACATTTAATAACTTTTTTCTCAACATCGATTATCATTTGACTGTAATTTGACCACAGTCTTGCATATAGTCCTTTTAGATTCTGCAACATATCCTTACTCGAACTTGTGTAAAGGGATCTTATTAAATCACTCAAAGCTCCCCACTCATTTTTATGCTTGTTTTATCTCTTGCAAATTGTACATCTTTAGTCATGTAATACAAGCCCCCAATTTTATGTTGAGTCAAATAAGCTAGTTTCATAGCCTTTGTTTCCATGTTCAACACAAGGTTTTGTTTTGCATTTTGAATTTGTGTATAATGTTTGAATATAGAAAAAAGAAAAAAAAATGGAAAAGATTTGTAAATGATAAGTGTTTTTTTTAATTTTTTTTTTATATATATATCTCTTCATTTTTTTCCCCTCACAACTCCAAAATCCAAACACAATCTAACAATAGGTAGAGGGATTTAGTAGGCCAGCTCAGGTGTGGTGTTTGGCAAATTTGTACATAGAAGTTGTTGGAGTAACTTGGGCTTAGCCCAAACTCACAAACAATTTATTGATTTTCAGTCTTGACCCAGTGGGCCAAACTACAATTGTGTTGGTTGTAGGGGAATAGGGTGGCCCAAACATGCTTTGGCCCTTTTCTTTATTATTCAAAGTTGTAGGAATGCATAAACTATTTAGACCAAAAAATACTTAACAGATGCATATAAATACTTTTTAAAATATTTTAATTTTTTTTGTGTTTTTCTTTTTTAATTTTAAAATATCCTAGCTCATGTTAATTGAGTATTGGGGGCAATTTAAACTCATATTTTAAGAGACAAGCTTAAAAGTAATTTTTTTTAATTCAAAGTTAAAAGTAAAAATAAATAAATATTTTTTTTTGGATAAAAAATAAAATGTTAGTATATTAGTAAAATTAGTTTACAACTTAAATGGGCCGTCGCAGATCCATCAACTCGAACCTTACACCTCCACTCACAACATCTTAAAGCACGGCTACATGAGACTCGCCCACAACGGCCTCGGCAAATAAATCTACATATGAACTATATAATTTCAATTCAAGCACATTATGTTGTAATTTTGTATACATTAAACTATAATCTAAAGAGGGAACATTATGTGCATCCTCACTAAAATTTTTGATTAAAATAGTGATCCCCAAACCTTTTAAAAGACAGTTACATAAACTATTATACCAACTATCCATCCTTCCATAACTAAATTTAATCACAGCTTTGTGTTTATAACATTATTGGAATTAAAATATGAGAGGATGAATATACGGCTAACAAACACCAGCCATTTCTTACTGGTACAGGGGAAGTAAGCCTCCCCTGTGTGCATTGGCCGGTGTTATGAACCAAAGCCGCCTGTTGATCGATGCCCATCTCATACGCATTTCTTGCTGAAACTTGCTTGTAACTCTCTGATGAAGCCAGTTCCACAGCATCTGAAGTTGGCGGTGTACAAACTCAAACTGGCTTGCTAAAAACAGAGGGTAAAGCAAATACAAAACCACCCTGACTGAGTCTGGGCAAAGAATCGAAGCCAAAGAAACCAAACAGAGAGAACCAAACAATCCCATGACACGGCTAATGACAGGGCCATAATCTGGCATAGCATGATCAGCTGAAGAAAATCTCAGCTTAGCATCGTATGCGAAGCAATACCCAATCAAACTGGTGATGGAAACAAGCATGGTCGTGGGATGTGTTTCAAATGGAGAAACAAGCAGTGGTTTGTACTTCAATTGCAGAAAGCCGAGGAGCAGCGAAGGAAGAAAGGAGAAAATGGCGTGGAGGTGGTGAGTGGGCGGCGTAAGCTGTTGTTGCAGGATGTAGCTTCTTGACCTGACAAAGGCGACATTGATCCCTCCAGAGGAGCTCCTTCCCATGTTTGCTCTTTCATAGGAAGCCATTACTGCCTGAACAAGAAAAGATAGAGATAAGTTAGTATAGAAGAAGAAGAAGAAGAAGAAGAAGAAGAAGAAATTAAATCTTCATTGAGAAAGTAGAGAGAGGGGAGAGAAGAATGAATGAATTACCAGCATTTGATTCTGCTCTGTCAGAATTGGCTTTCTTTTATAAGGAGACAGGGTTGAATTTTGTATTTATCAGGTTTAGTATACTTGGAAAGATTTGATTCTGCTGCCAGAATTAGCTTTCTTCTATAAGGGGAAAGGATTGAATTTTGTATTTATCAGGTTTATCACTTTGAAAGTGACATGGAACATCATATATGGGATTTAAAAAGGTTTAGAGATGGTTCAGAAAGGCCATACTTTGGGACAACATCATGAGTTGGGAGGGGCTTAGAGGGTTTGACTGATAACTGGTCTATGGTACATACATTTGTCATAAAAAATAATAATAGTAATAAAATGCTAGGATTCTAAGAAGTTTCAAACCCTCTATAATTTTTCTTTGTTTTTTCTCTTTTCTTTTGTTTTTTCTTTTTTCTTTTTGGATGGGGAACCAACCCAAAACTTGCATAGTTAAATATTCGAGAAACATTAGATACTCATAATTTATATATAGAATTTTGTCAAGAAATATGAATATATACATAAACTCCACAACATACCATTTAAATCTCAACTATTAATTTATATTTTGGATCATTTCTTAATCCAAAATTCTGAGTTTTTAGACTTTTCCTAAATATTCAATTACTGGCAAAGAGATTAAAATTTGTCACATGATGAATATAATAGTTTTCACTACCAGTTTTCATTCTATGTTGATCTACACAAAAAACTCATATGTATAGGTAAAAACCAATTATAAAAATAAAATAAAATAAAAACCAATTATAAAATAAACTCATATGTATAGGTAAAAACTTAAATCATTAGATTATCACAACAAAAT
Source organism: Camellia granthamiana (assembly GCA_036172215.1). Classification (NCBI taxonomy): domain Eukaryota; kingdom Viridiplantae; phylum Streptophyta; class Magnoliopsida; order Ericales; family Theaceae; genus Camellia; species Camellia granthamiana. The sequence continues at coordinate 91,452,842 of CM069909.1, forward strand.
CATTACAAGAAAATTATGATGGAGGATTTGATCCGGAGATGGAAATACTTAATTATTGAAAAAAAATTACCAATAATACTCAGGATATAAATTAAATAGACACAATTACAGAAAGTGACAATCTTTACATTCAAATGTTTCTCACCATGTGATATTTCTTGCCTATAGCATACTACCTGGATTGATGCTTCAATATCTCCAAATTGTGGTTGGGAATGATGGTATGGATGGATATATTTAGACCAAATTCATGTGTCATTTCTGTATCTAGACTGAGATGCGATATGGCTATTATAACCTGACTAGTCCTTGATATCATGCTGGTGGTAACAAGGTAGACTGCCCTTTGATCCTGGCAGAGTAATCCAAATTATGCTCGAGTCTTGACGTTGTGTATGCTTATGGTTCTTCACATGTTTTGTCTCATAGGAAGCTTGTCGCCTTCTTCCAGAAATTACAGGCCCAACAACTCATCCTAAGGTTGCCCAAGTTCTGTTAGAAAGGAAAAATCCCGATGCTGCTCTTATGGTTCTAAGGTGGTGTGGGTGTGATGGTGGAGCACGATTGGTTTCACTTGGTGAGGCTGTCACTGCAGTTCGAGTGAGAGTGGAGTGTGGACTTTTGACCGAAGCATTTATGTACCAGAGAATGCTCTGTATGAAAGTTAAGGAAAAGAAGTTGAAGTATGGATCATCTCAGCGCTCCTCAGACGACTTAAAAGGTGAGTGCAGGACTTGGGTGGAGGCACTGGTGACTGAAATTTGTTTTCTTTGTATCCGGAGAAACTTGGTTGACCGAATGTTAGAATTCCCATGGAATTCAGTTCAAGAGCCTCTTGGATTTTGCTGTTGATGACCACTCAACAACAATTGGAAGTCTTCTTGTGGTTTTCTATCGGTAGGTAACTTCTAAATTTGTTCAAAGTCGAAAACATTGTTATTTCCTCTTTATGATTTGTATGACTTTGAAGTGGTGTTACCAACTTCAGTATCTAATAACACGGTTAACTAACATGACAACCAACTAGAATATTGTCTTTTATAGGCAATGTTGTAGCACAAGCAAAAAATGTGTAAGCAGGATTAAGATGTATGGATAGGAGTAGCCAGGTCTGCAGTAGAAACAAGCTAGGGTTAATTGAGAACTTGGAGATGAGCAAAGAACACCAATGGTGAAATTGAGGAGAATGAACTTTTGTGCTTGTAATCAACCTTGGAGTGAGCTGAAGATGAATGATTTGGATTTTGGAAGGCTTGTATGATAAAGTATGATTTGTGTTTCATCCCAAAATAGTGTGGATAATGCTCCATGGAGAAAAACAAAACACTTGGTTATTTTTTCCTATCTATTGGTGTCAGTGTTGAGGTGTCTAGCAAATATCCTGCTGTCTAATGTTAGATATATCTTCATGTGGTAGGTCCTTGTAAAGGGTCTTATGCTTGTGTTCTACATTGATTTCTAGACACAATGTGATATTTTATGTTTAGTATGTGTCAGATTAATTTTTTTATAAACTGTGTCATTTGAACAAAATTCTATGACTGGTATGCCTACAACTTAGTTCACTAACTAGTCTTTTTGTGTGTGTGTGTGTGTGTGTGTGTGTGTGTGTGTGTGTGTGTTCTGACCATTTTAGCGCTATCGATTTGTTGAGGCATACCAAGTTGATCGTAAACTTCAGTGTGTGGAGCAAGACTTTATTTCAAAGAATTCTGTTAGTGAAGTAGTCATATCTAGAATGAGATCAGCAAGTCACTGGAGAGCAGGATTGGTTGTACGTATTTTAGATTGCTGATGCTTTTCTTTTTGAAAATTCATTTTATGAAATTCATATTTTGCCTTAGCTTCAAATGGCTCATGAAGAGCAGCATACTACTCAACCTTGATATCTGTCGGAAATAGAAACAGCTTATCTACACTCTGTAGTCTGTTTGGAGACTGCATGATTGATTTGTATTCTAAGTTCGACTCTCCATGTCAACTTTCACCCTTCCACTTGTATTTCGACTTAGCCCCCCCCCCCCCCCCCAAAAAAAAAAATTTATGAGTTGGTTGAGTGAAATCACCTTGTGCAGGATTCAGAGGTCATAAACAAGATTTGCATGTTTGATGAACTTTAACTTTGTATGCTTTCTCTTTATGAGTAAGGTCTTTGTATCTAAATATGTGAGAATTAAAGTATGAAGTGGCCCATTTTAAGCTAAAGATCAACTTGGTATATCCCCATGTAACAAACTAAATACATCTTTTGCTAGGTTCTCTTCTCTCCAATACACAATGTATTGAGGTGGGTGGTAACTATCTGGCAATGGAGAGTGCTTTTATGAAACAGGCTTTTCTAATAGAGTTTTGTATTTGTTGGTATCTTCTTTTTTTTTTTTTTGTTAGAAGGCTATTCTATGCAATGTGTTTCTTGTAGCCCCATTACTCCAATTGTACGCCAACAAAATCATTATCTTCTGATGAACTGACTCAAAAAGTGCAGAGACGAATGATTTAAGAGAGAAGAAAATAAATGTTATGCCTTTTAGTGCTGCTTAACATTTATAATAACAAATACTATTTTGGGGTGGCGAAAGAAAAAGTGGGATGCTTATACTGGTGTGCTTTTAACAGGAAAAGAGCATAGAGTTGCTGCCAAAATTTCAGCAAGAAGTTAAGTCAGGAAAATTGCTTGAGATTGCTGTTTCTACCATTAATGAACTTGAAACTCCTGCAAAGGTGTGATCTTGCTAAGGTACAAGAACCAAATTTGACAAGCTTATTGGTTCCCACCTCCATTGATTCTTTCCATGTTCTCCGGATGGACAAAACAATTACTTCCTCAAAACCTTCAGTTCTCGAAACTCCATCAAAACTAGGTGGATATGCTAACAGTTCAAAATTTGAAATTGGGAACCATGGCTCTCCCTCCATTCTGCAAGGTGGTTTCTCTACCAATGAGGAAAGAGTCCCAAAACCTCAAAGCGGTGTCAGCAAGATGTTCAAATTCGAAGGCATTAGGACTCCTGGTATTCATTGTGTTCGTCGAATCATTGCATCCCCATTCAAAGAGTTCAACAAAAGTTCATCAAGAGTGCCTCAGAATAACAGCTTCCAAGATTATCGATTTGATCAAGTTTCTCCACAAATGGAAGGAAATGGGGTCACTCACAGACTTCAAAATTCCAGGCCATATTCCCTCAGGGTTGGAGCTGATCCAGTAATTTCACCCAGCAGCAATGGTTTCTTAACAAAAGAACCAGCTAGAGATCCTTACCTAAACACGTCTGGTAAACAGGCCCCGTCAGATGGACCTCACGGACTTTGGAAGGCGGTCCCCTCAGATGATCCAATGGACGTCTCTTGGAGGTAAAATCTTTCTGCTTCTCTTCTTCCCAACCTTTCATGGCGATTTTTATTTTTCATTGTCTGGTTATGCAGTTTAATGCCTATAAATGGGAGTTTGGTATTGTTCTGTTCTTACTAGTAACTTAAATTTCAATTTGTATGTTGTACTCCTTCGTTTTAGCCATGGAGAGAAGGGTACTCTTGGGGATGGAAATGTAAATGGCGGACCAAGATGGAGGTCTGATGATAGCGGTAAAGACGAAGAACTGCAGAGTCCAGATAGGCTCGCAGGACCGACTTTTTATACAACACCTATGAGGGGACTAAGAAGAAGCAGATTAGCCAGAAGATGATGGTCACTTGTACATCTTGTAATCTTAACAAAAAGAGACTTGGCCTTCCATGATACTTTGGTTGGATTGGAAATAGAAGACTAACAGACAGAAAAACAGTGGAACTGTGGAGGCTCAACTATTTGGTGTGATTAATGTCCTGCTCTCAGTTTTTCCCTGGGTGGGGCTGCATCGTATTATATATTTACCCGGTTTAATGGCTTGTTTGCTGCAACTTGGGGAGCTATATATATATTTCATGTAGTTTTTAGAAATTTATGCTAAAATATTTGGTACAGTTTTTGCTTATTTGTGAAGTTGGTGGAGGTGATGATGTTTTTCGAGGGGGGGCCGGTGCCCATTGTGTTGGTTCCAGTGAGGAATAATGGGAAGAAAAAAAAAATGAAGAAAAAAGGGAAGGAAAAAAAAAAAGAGGTAAGGATGAAAAAGATGAGGGGTAGTAAAGTTATTTTCTTGAGGAATTGAAGGGTAATCAAGGAATTTAATCTTTAATATTGACACTGTTACAAGTCAAACTCTGATAGTAGATGGAAGAATTTATAAAATCTCAAGAGATGTATTTATAATTTATTTTTTAACCAAGCTTGGGATTTTGCCCTAGTTAAATTTTGACTACCTTTGGCAAAGGCTAAAAGATGAGGGGTAGTAAAGTTATTTTCTAGAGGAATTGAAGGATAATCAAGGAATTTAATCTTTAATATTGACACTGTTACAAGTCAAACTCTGATAGTGGATGGAAGAATTTATAAAATCTCAAGAGATGTATTTGTAATTTATTTTTTAACCAAGCTTGGGATTTTGCCCTAGTTAAATTTTGGCTACCTTTGGCAAAGGCTAAGTTATACAAAAAAATTCAAATATTTTTTTATATTTTCTTTCCGTTTTGCATATTTTTTTTTAAAAAAGATAAAAAAAATTATTTTTAAATATTTAAAATTTTTTAATTTATATTTTAACTAAAAAATTATTAAAAGAATCACTTTTAAAATAAACCCCATCGACAAGTGACTTGTATTCACATTTAAGTGATGAAGAATGCATAAGACCCCCGGTGGGGGTGCTGGGGGTTTGTTTTGATTGGTCAAAAATTGTTTTTTTTTTTTTTTCTTCTTCTCCATTGGCAGCCCCCCATATGGAGGTAGGGGGGGTGCTGGGGATGGGGTATTCACAGAAGATGGTAGCAGAAAAGGTTGGAGCACCAACAAGGAAGGTTATGCTTTTTTATTTTATTTTTTCATAGTCACTAATTGTAGTCAAATTTAGAGATTTTTTTTTTTTGAAAATGGAAAATATTATATTAATAAAACAATAATAGTACATCAATATTTGACATAAATTTTTAAATTAGTTTCAAGAAAAATTGAGAAATGAAATATGGCATCCTTTGCTTAGCAAAAAAACCTAAAACCACTTATCTACCCTTGAGGTTTATATGTTAAACATTTAAAATATAACGTATCCAACATAAATTGAAGACATATTATTAAACATCTAAAATGTAACGTATCCAACATAAATTGAAGACATATTATTAAACATCTAAAATGTAACGTATCCAACATAAATTGAAGACATATTTGTGAAATCCAATTATGTTCTTTTCAAATATAAATTAATACAAAACACAATCTCAAAGCTTTTATATATTCAAACAATTCTCAAAAGTTTTGGTAAATGTCCCCTTTTGTCAACCTCAAGAATTCCTTGGAGGACAACAAACCAGAGCAACTCTTTATTTTAGTCCCTTTTTAAGCAGAGAAATTGAACCTTCTCCCTGCGCACACATTCTTACCATTTCAGAAAATTTCATCATTTGTGGAGCCTCATGATTGTCACTTTCTGTAATTCTGTCTATTTAATTTATATCCTGAGTATTGTTGGTAATTTTTTTTCAATAATTGGAAAGAAATCAAGCTGAGAGCATGAGTATTTCCATCTTCGGATCAAATCCTCCATCATAATTTTCTTGTAATGATTTTGTTGTGATAATCTAATGATTTAAGTTTAAATTTAAAATAAAATGACATTTTAAATGTCACTTTATTTAATTTTTAAACTCAAATTATTAAATTATATACTTTACATGTCTGATTATTGTAAAAAGAAAAATAAAATTGTCGCGAAAAAATAATTATAGAGAATCCTTATCCTGCACTCCCCTGGCACAAAAATAAGAAACGTATTTGATGTGGCATAAAAAAACAACGTATCCTTGCTAAGGAGAATATAAAAATAAGGCCTACCACAAAAATATTTCATTTGTAAGAGGGGCCATGACTTTGAAAAGACAAATAACATATCCTTGCTAAGGAGAATATAAAAACCAACTTCAAATATTTCAGTTAAACTTTGATGTTAGCCAGATTAATCAACCTTCTTGTTTCTGCTTCAACATGTTATTTGAGAGCATTAATTCCAATGTACGATTAATTGGCCACATTTAAGTCATCAAGGACTCATTTAAAACTACATAATAGATAATAGTGCAAGAAACACTCACCACTACACCTACATTCCAACCTTGTCTGTGAACTAAAGCATTTTGCTACTTCTATAATAATATTTCAAATTAAGAGAAGTATAAAACATAAATAAACAGAATAAAGTTTTTTTTTATTGACACCGGAGTGTCCGGATCAAAGCCGGACTAATCCCCAGGGGTGCACAAGCCCTCAGTAAGGAGTTTTCCACAAGTGCACCACGGTTAACATAAGGGTTTTCCCCCAATCCAATGGCCCCAAGTAATTGTTAGTACCTAAAAGGTTTTGATCCTTATACCTTGGAGGGAGCACAACCCCAAGACCCAAGGCCTTGCCACTAGGCCAACCCCTTGCGGTTAAATAAACAGAATAACTTTTGAGAAAAAATCATAAGATTGATAAGCTTAAAAGTATACCTAGTCAACAGAAAGCAGAAGCATGCATTCATACGCAACAAAGATCTGAAGAAAATATGATAAGTTACCTACAGAGCGTCATCAATATGGTCATCCAGAAGATAAAAGGTAAAAGACTCCAGTAAGGAATGCCTCGTAATATTAAATGTAGCTGCAAAGTCATCTATAATGTGTCTCCATTCCTCTTCTGGCATTGTCCAGTGCCGATCAAACAGGTAATAGAGAAACTGAGACAAAATTAAGGAAACAGAAGAAAAGGCTACTAATAACTGTAAATATGTCCTATCAGAAGAAGCAGCAAAACAATACAATGGGAAAGGATACTGTTGCTTGTTTAGCAATCACCAAATCAGAACTCCCATGCCAAAAGAGTATGTCAGCAGCAGCTCGCAGATTTTCAAATAGGTAGCACCCTGCCATCCCCTCTATCTTAGACCAGAAAAACAATGAGCTTCCAGCCTTCTGCAAAGATGCAATTTCTAATTCCCCTCCTATTTCATGTGTATATCCCTGTTCTATCTCAATATTCAACAGTGCATCTTCAATAAAGAGTGTGGAACCATTTGTTCTAGCAGATTCTGCAGAGTGATTTACTGAATCAGGCCATGAACGCTTAATTGCAGCCGATTTCCTTTCATGGATAGAAGAACGCCATGATGTAAAATTCGTATATTGAGACCCAACATTCTCAAGAAAGTGATGCCTTATGCACCATATCATGATCTCCATATGCTGGAAACCCAAAACAATGTCAGATAATAGATTAACAATGATCTGACCAAATCAAAGCATTGTTCTTGTGTAGAACTTTAAACCTGAAAACCTTTGAACAATAACCAAACTAAGCAGTGAAAGAAGATCCTAATAAAAACCATTGCCAACCAATACAAACAAACCAAACATGCAGAGGCAAGCATGTGCACACGCATCAATGAAACAAGGTAGTAACCCTGTCAATGAAAATATCAAGAGAACTCAATAACCTAAGCAGGAAACAACTTTATTAGCTTAAACTCCAAATATCATTTGTCTTATAGTTTATGCATATGTGACTACTGTTACATGACATTACATTCTTTTTACGGTTACCTAACAAAGTAATGAAGATATTTAAACACATTTAAACATCTTAGCATATAGAAAGTAGATATTTAAATAATCAAGAATTTTAGCAATCATACTTGCTTTGTCTTTAATATGCTTTCTTGCAGGTGGTAAAGATCATGAAGCTGTGCTGAAAGAGTACCCTTAAACGACGAATCCAAAACTTCCAGAAGATTGGATATGCCAGACAGCTTAACTGAAAACTTAAGAAGTGAGCTTAAACTCATTTTCATGTTTTCTACTGAGAGATCATCTATTAGATGCGTTAAGGACTACAACCCAAATTATGGAAAGAACAAACAAGTAAAGGGACAAAATTATATAAATAAATAAAGGCAACTGGCTTCACATACAAAATGTTTAGTATGTCTAAGGATACATAATCCTTGAAGTTCTGTAAGAATATTTTTGAATCTCCGCTTGCACCAATCCTTGACAACCACTTCATCCAACAAAAAAGCAACGACAGGATCACTAGACACAGCACTTTCATCCAGACAAACATCCGTAACATCTGTTGGTCCTTCTGTTAAAGAAAACTGAAATCTCAATATAAAGAAAATGTAATAACAAATGCAAAGAGAGATAAGCTGAAATTATCCCTCTTACTGTCATATTTCAATACACCCATATTCCTTCCATATCAGCAAAATATTTGTTTTTGGTAATACTTTTCCTTGATGGAAAATGCCCTTGGCATTACGGGTGTGAGATCATTTTAAACAAGAAAAGGCAATACACACCACCATTTAATTTATTTTAAAAAAAAAAATTAATAAAGAAACCATGTATGGATACAGTGGCAAATCAGAGAAACCAAGTTGTTTTCTATGGCAACATCAAAAAAAGAATAAAGCCGTTCAATATCAGCAGCTATCTGCTTCTCCCCATATTCTTTTTCTTCTAATCTGTCATCACATTTTTTGAAGATAAGACCAGCCTCTATGCACTCATAGTAAAGGCGAAGGCGAAGTACATTGCCATTCTTTGGTATTGGAATTCTACAGATTGGGCAACACTATCACACCGCTGACAACACTCTGTACACAAGGAGGCATGTCCACATGAGTTCAATACACTTTCTACATAGCGTCCACAGCTTCTCAAGTCTCTAGTTGCCCGACAACACTCAACTTTTGCTTCATTGCACAATTCACAACAGAATCACTTCAATACTCAAATTCTGCACAAAATGAATTCAAATTTCCAGAAACAAATTTACTTAAATTACATTGTTAATAGAAACGCAATTGAACCTAATAAAAACAACAGAGTCTATACACTTACATACAAATGAAACCTTAATTAAGGCCTTGTTTGGAAATTCAAGTTGGGGCTAAAAATTGTTAATAAAAATAAAAATAAAAATATTATAATAGTCAATAACCATCTACTTAACTATAAAAAAATTCACAAATAATCCCAAACATAACTTTTTTTCATTTCATAAAATAGTTAAAAAATTAAAAATCAACCAAAGTAGTTAAGCTCCTAAATGAGGCCTAAATCCCTCCTAATCTCTCTATTTAATTTGAGCATTAGAGTGTGTTGGGCACACAGCATACGAGTGTCCAACAAAGACTCACCGTCTCTTGTAATTTCATTGGATCAAGTCAGGGTTATACAAATTGAAATATCTTCAAATGATACATCAATTAATAAAAAAATTCTTCAAAAAAGAAAAGAAGAAAAAGTCGTTTTCCACCTTTCGGCTCTCATTTTGCCACGCATTATGGGGTGGACAAGGAATGAGGAAATATGAAAATGATATATTTGAAGTGTTTTGCGAAGATGGTAAAAAATGATTTTTTTTAATTTTTAATCAAGTTTTTGACTTATTTAGACAAGTGATTTGGGATGTTGGTAAAAAGTTACTTTTGACTTTTTTGATTAATATTTATTTATAATGTCAAATCACAATAAAATGATCAAACTATCCTCATTCAATTTAAAATATTTACAACTTCACCTATGTAGCACATTTTGACCCATTAGGGTATAATTGTAATTTTACCAGTGGCTGAAAACCAACTTCCCAAATGTCTTTAAATATAAAAAAGCTAAGAAATTTCAAAAAAAAATTCTGTGTTTTGAAATTTCTTTGATTTGCTTAATCTCTCTGTATTTTTAAATTTTTCTGATTTGAAATTTCTTTGGTTTACTCACAATAGGTTATTAATTTAGGTTACTTGTTTGATTTTCACTAATTAGATGTCTCCTTATGTGTAATTTTCCCTTTGAGATGAATTTTCTTTGACACTAAGATGTCCCTTTTAGATTAATTTTCTTTGAACACATTGGACTCCCTTTCTCTTTGTGCATTGCCTGATTTTTTTTAGCTAGTTGTCTCTTTGATTTTCTTTCAAATTTTCTCTAACATTTGAATTTTTCCTGCACACATTAAACTCCCACTAATTTATGTTACTTGTTTGATTTTCACTGGTTTGTTGTCTTATTGTTCTAAATTTTCTTTGGCATCTGTATTTTCTTTGACCACAGTAGAGTCCAATTTCTTTTTGTAATATAATTAAGTGGTTATCGATATCCGATCAACGTGATTTTTTTGTAGGAATAATGTACTCGATGGTTCTACATATTGAACGATTTGGATTATCGCCATGGACCCGAATCAGGGCCTAGCAATGCCAACCTACACCCTTCAATTACTGGAGAGGAGCTGTATCCATATTTTTTTGCTTAAAATATTATCTTTCGAGGATATTTTGGTGATGAGTTTACATAGTTTTGTGATTTATATGTTTTTATGTAATATTTAATTTTGCTCTTTTACATTTGATATCTAATTTATTTTTTAATAAAAAACTTGAATAATTCAACCTTTTATTTTGTTTTGTTTGTGAGTTGGCAGTAGAATATTATTTTTATCATAACAAAACATAGTTTTCAATTATATAATACTTATTGATTTTTCGCTACAGTTGTTTTTGATTTATTTGTTCATTTAATTGAATTATTTTTATTTTTTTGGTTATCAAAATTTCATCAAAAATAAATAATAAAAGACAATCAGTACAGATAATATTAAACCTAAAATCATAACACATCATATGTTTTGCAGTACTACTTTTAATTTATTCATTTTAAATTACATACACCCGTACATCACACGAGTCACCATTAATAAATTATAAGTCAATAAAAAAAAAAAGTTAGATCGCAATGTCACTTGGGCTGAGCCACAATCCTCTGAATTTAACATCCTGTTTGGATCGTGAAAAAATAAATAAATAAATAAATAAATTGATTGTATTTTTATATTATCATATTTCGATGAATATAAAAAAGTAAATTATGTGACACAGAAAATAAAGGGGATTTTCGTCCTTTGCAATTTAATAGACAATTTTTGTATTATGAAAAATTCATAATTAATTAAATCTATTTTTCACAAAATCTCAACACTTTTGCTGATAAATGAAACAGATCCTTAATCTTGTAAAATGTTTGGATAAAAAAAAATGAATTAATTTGATGGCTAGTGATTTGACTAAATCCCCTCGTCCAAACGGAGTGTAAATGAATTAGCCATCGAATTATAAGGTTATTGATTTGAAGAGAAATAATAATAAATAAAAAAAAGTGAAGAGAAAGATAACTCTTTTTTCGATATATAATTTACAAGTTATATGAAAAAGAATGAGAAAAATAATTCTATTATTTTATATGTTTCATTTATCAGCGAAATGATAAGATTTGGTGATAAATAAATTTGATTAATTATGAATTCTTCATAATATGACAATGGTCCATTAAAATGCAAAGGAAGAAAATCCCCTTTATTTTCTATGTCACATTTTTATTTTTTTATTCATTTAAATATGATAATGTAAAAATATAATAATTTATCCAAACATGATTTTTTTTTTTTTTCTCTCGAAGATGGGATCCAGACAGGGTGTCAATCAAGAGGATTGTTGCTCAGCCTAAGAGACATCGGTGACCTAATTTTTTTTTTTAATATTTTGGATAAATTACAAATACACTCTCTGAGATTTAAAAAATTATAAGATATATTTGGTTTAGATTTGTAGAGTAATTTTGGGAAAAAATTTCTAAAAAATTTGTTTGGTTTGTAAATTTTTCAAAATAATTTCCAAAATCACTTTATCTCTCTTACCTATCAATCAATTACTTTTTCTCTCTCTTCTCTCCTTCTCAAACACTTTTTCTTTTTTTTTGAACACCTAAGCTTTCAATTAAAGAGGCAAATTGGGTACATCAGAAGTAAGAAAAGAAACTAGAGGAGCAGGAGGGCATACAGCCCAAGTTACAGGTAATGTCTTAGAAAAACAAGCCTTAGCAACCCAGTGCACTGCTGCATTGTTGAGTCTGCTTGTCCAGGAAAAAGATAAAGAGTGTGTGGAAGCAAGTCCTCGAATGTCCAGAATAATGGCACTATACTCCCATGGTGGCACTGTTTCAGATACGCAAAGAGAGATCACCGATTTGTTGTCGCTTTCGATTTCCACTTGCGAGAGATTAAGAGCTTTAGCCATGAGACACGCTAGACGCACTGAATGTGCCTCAGCTTGTGCTACAGACGAAGCCTTGCAAGTCTGAGCAGAACCAGTCAGAAGGTTGCCCTTTGAATCTCGAAGGATTGCAGCCAAGGCAGCTGATGAGGAAGACTGACAGAAGCTGCATCACAATTGAATTTGACGCTGGTGTGGGAAGGTGGCTGCCAACCTAAATGGAAAGGACGGTTGGGGACGGCAGAGGCCTGATTGTGAGGGTTGAAAGAGCCAATTAGAGCGTCATGTTCCTGCCAGAAGTGAGTTATCTTTTGCAATGTAACATGAGAGTCCACCACTTGATGATTAAAAACAAAATCATTTCTAGATTTCCAAATGAACCAGGCAATAGTGGCAGCTGAGCTGATGATGCGTTTGGATTCAGTCTTCGAATTACCTCCCTGCAAAAGGTCATTGGTCCACCTTGTCACATTTGTAATCGAGTCGGGATTCACTCGCATATTTAGAGAGCTACCGAACCAAACAGCTTTTGTCCATGGGCATTCGAACAGGAGATGCTCCACAGATTCATCGTCTTTCCTGCAAATAGGACATTCACCCGAAGCAGCACATTTACGTCGAAACAGACCCAGCTTTGTTGCCAACAAATTATGACAGACTCTCCACCAAAAGTGACGGATTTTGGGAGGGATATCAAGAGCCCAAATGGAGTTCCAAAAATCTGTACCAAGGATGAGAGATCCGGACGGCTTAGAAGGGCCATTGGAGTTGTGGCATATCTGCTTTGCTAAGGCATAGCCGGACTTAACGGAGTAAACTCCTGATGGATTGTGGTGCCAAATTAAAAGATCATCTCTGTGAACTGCTGCAATGGGGATGGTAAGGACAACCTCTAAATCATCTGATGAAAGCCATTCTTTGAGAAGATCATGTTTCCATATAAGAAAATGACATTAGATATTTATATATAGATGAAATATAGGTGTGCCAACAACATTTCCAAAGTCAAAAACAGAAAAAGGATAGGGGGAATTAGAATTTTTGTTTAATTAGAAACAATTAAAAAATAAATAAAACTACAAATAAAAATTAATATTTATCAATGGAAACACTTTCAAAACAAAAAATTTATTTTTGTACAAAAATAAAGCAACAAGTGTTTTCAAACTTTTTATTATCTTTATTTTTGAAAATATTAAAAATAGCAAGTGAAAACACAACCAAGTAATTTAATTCCTTACACACAGAGAGTATATTAGTTTTCTCAAGTCCCATTGTTGTCTTTGTTAGCTGAAAAAAAAATTAATAAAGAAAGAAAGAAAGAAAGGAGAACAGATTCAAGAAGGGTCTAAAAGGTTCAATTTTAAACAAATAAATAATGGATTCTTTTTAGAATTGTTCATCATATATGAAAAATGGATAAATAAGACTTGCTTTTAGTTTATTGTGAATTTTTTTTTTTTAAATGTTACTTTTTAAAAAAAGTAATTTAGGGATCTAATTAATTTAGAATATCACAAGTGAAAACGAAAACTTATTAAAATTAATTTAGGGATCTAACCTTCTTATTTGTTAGTTTTTCTCTGTTCATTTTTTCTGGAAACTGTTTTAAAAAAACAAACGTAAAAAAATGAATTAATTTCCAAAATTATCAAATTTTTCGAAAATGAAAAAGTGTGCTTTTACTTGTTTTCTGAGGGGCTGTTTGGGATGTCACAAAAACACCATCTTTTTTTTTCTTTTTTATTTTGTCTTTAGTGACTTTTTTTAAAAAATTATGCCAATTTTTTTACTCATCTGGTCCATCTTGGGTAGACAAATCTAAAAAGTTTTTTAAAAAAAATTCAAAAAAAAAAAAAAAAAAAATCCAAAATAAGCCAAAGAAATTCCGCTATTTCTTGCTTATTTGTCTTTTTTGGATTTTTGGAATTATTTTAAAATTTTCGATTCATCTCGTTGAGCATAGCCCGGATTTGGTTTTCTCATTGGGCTAAATAATCAAAAAGTCAACGAAAAAGTTTGTCATTCACAAGGCAAAAAGCCAAAAAAGAAAACCAAATAATTAAAAAAATCTCAGGCTAAAAAAGTCAAAAAAGCTAAAGAGCCAACTAAAAAATTCATTGCCAAACGAACCCTCTAAAAGCTTAAAATGTTTTGAATTTTTTTTAAAAAATTCACTAAAGACCCACTCAATTTCTCCTCTCTGCTCATCACCTCTAGCCACTATCCACCATCACCATGGGCCATCAACCACCACCACTCACTTTTGGCAACCAACTTTGGTAGCCACCTCCCACTGATAGTTATCACATCCGTCCAGTCTCCACTGTCGACTCCTACCGCCATCAACTCACCAAAATATGTTTTTTTATTTTATTTTCATTTTTTTAAAAAACATTTTGTACACCACCAATTAAATTTTCTGTTTACAAAAACAAAAACCTATTTCCTAATTGTTACTATTATTATTATTATTATTATTCTGCTGGGTCCTAATTGTTATTAAAATTAACAATGTTAACAAGAGACCCAGATACACCCTATCTAAAAAAGAAAAAAAAAAAAAAAACAAGAGACCCAGATAGCAGCAAATTTGACTAAAAAATTTGAATTTGGACCACGAATATATATGCTTACCACGGACCCGTTTAATTGGCCCAAAGGCCTCAACATAAATTAAGCCCAAATGAAACCAAAGTTCACCAGCTCATAAAGAAACAATGCGAAGTTATTTGCTGAGTATGACATATCTGGATGAGGTCACTCAGGTCGGGTCATATAGACCCTAACGCAGTGCCCCGAGATTGTACAGGGTTTGCAAACCTAAATGGGGTTATTTACAGTAGGATTGGCCTCCTTTGTAGGGTTTTTTTTTTTTTTTTTTTTTTTTTTTTTTTTTTTTTAACAAAAAAATAAAGAAGAAGATGTTATCAAGTATTATCACTGCATTCGGGAGCTCAAGTTCTGTAGTAATCGGTTACTAGCCTAATTTAAGCTAACCCACATAAATGTATCTACAACCAAAGTACCAATGGATTAGTGAGATGAACATACAATTTACATAAGTAAAAATAAAAATAAAAATAAATAAATAATTAATTAATATCATAATAATATGTATGTTACTTAAATAGGAAGAGTGTTTTTAATGAAACTCAAAGTATTGGATTCAAATTTTGTTCACGTTTTTTAATAATAATTTTTTATTGGGTAAATTACATTGACACCTCCTGATTTTCTATTAATACAGATCCTCTTCACATTTGAAAAATTGCATTTTCCTCCCTGAGATTTGTAATCTCATTACAAATTGCTTCATAGATGGCTGATGTCATGTCATAAAATTTTCTAAATGACAATCTTGCCATTTTTTTCTACCATTTCTTCTTCTTATCATCATGACTATATTCTATAACTCCCCATCATTAAATTCTACCTGAACATATTCTTATTGAGTGATAGCATACAACTATAAATTTTATATTGAATTTTCAAACACAATGATATAACTTAATAATGACCTTTTACTTTAAAACAAAACACCTATAAACATAATTTATATTTACAACAATATCACTATCACAATATTTTGGTGATATTTGTTGTACAATTTTTTATATATGAATATAATCTTTCATTTTTATTTCCACCATTATATCTAAATTAGATCAATTTAATCTATATATATTTAAAAAGTATAAAATTTGTACAATTTTTTTAAAAAAAAAATAAAAAATACATTGAATACAACAAAATAAGATAATGTATTAAATTTTTATATTTTTTTGTATTTGGTGAATTTTTTTTTAAAAAAATCACAAAATATTATACTTCTTAAGTATATCTAAATTAGGTGTATCTAAAAAATAAAAAAAAATTCTTAAAATATTAAAAAATGAGATTTATTAGAAAATCATTTTTCAAGTATTTGTATTCCAATTAATCCATAAGATTTTTTGTATTCCAATAAGTCATATTATTTGAACATTTGATCTATCAAATCCTAATTCTCATATTTAAGGTATTTTTATAGGCATTTCTACCCTTACAAATATTTTTTGAACAGTTAGTAATTTGATAATGTGAACATTCATATTTTACAATGTGAATATTCACATTAGCAGTGTGAATATTCACATTGACATGTTAACATTCACATTGACAGTGTGAACATTCACATTAATGGTGTGAATATTCACATCACGAAATATTCACACTGTAAATGTGAATATTATTAAAGGTATTTTGGTAATTATGTCACTCATAGAACTTATTGAAATATAAGAAAATAATGTGAACTAAATGGAACATAAGTAGGTGAATGGATTTATGAAAATGTGTCCCTATTAAAAACGATTTAGTAAAAATAAATAAAAAATAAAAAAAACTCAATTTTTTGTTTGAGTTAAAGCAAAAAAGACGATTGTTATTTTTCTTAAAATGAACGAAATATCTGCATTATTTTATTATTTTATATGTATAAAGGTGAAGGGGCATATAGTTATTTTAATATAATAAGGGATAAGTGTAATTTTTCAAATGTAAGGGAGAGATTCATATTAAACAAAAACTTCAGGGGGTGTCAATGTAATTTATTTTTTTTTTATTTTAGACTAGATAAAGCTGCCACGTGGCTTGACGTGAAGGTTGACACCAAGTCAAACTTTCACTTAATATAGAAGATAGATGATCCAAATTCGTGGGTGTTGTCCATGCTCGTGCGATTCACCAAGAATCTTATTTCGATAATTTAAATTGTTTATTTTTTAATAATGCATAATTTGGATTCAAGGGTATTGTCCAGACCCGTGAGGCTCACCACAACTGTTATTTCGATAATTCAAATCGTTTATTTTATAGAGTCCTTTGTGTATATAATCTACACAAAAAATTAGGTCGATCTGATATTCGTATACTATTTAATTTATCGTGTTTGTCGTAAAAATAAAATAAAAATGAATGATCTATTTTCAAAAATATACTTATATTCTTTTTTTTCTTTTTTCTTTTTTGAGTCAAATATGATATATTATATAAACTACAATTATCTGATAAACCCTTCTCTTTTTTTCCTCCTCCTTCTTTTTTTTTTTTTTTTTTTTGGTAATATATTGATATGCCCCTATGTTAAGATATCGACTAGCCACTCTACTTCACACTAGAAGAAACGAATAATGAAATATTAATTATCAAAATACGACCATAATCTCTGGACTAGAGAGAGGACCCAGCTCATTTACACTTATTCAATTTATAGAAGGAACATCATTTTGAGACTAAGTAATGGTAGAGGTCTTAAAAATTTTATTAAAATTTTTATCAAATATCTCACATAGGTATGGAACCCACATAATATGGGTCCCATGTGAAACATTTGGCAAAATTTTTGAAATCTCTAGCATTTTTGTTTAAGAATTTTAGAAATATTAAATTCACAGACAAAACAGTTAAAAAATAAAATGTCATATTCAAATTATAATTATTTTATTTTTTCTTTCACAACTATCAAATTAACTACAAAAATAAATAAATAATTATCATTTTAAATACCATTTTTTTAATCAGATTAAAAAAATTAAAAAAATTAACTAAAATAACTAAATTTCTACATGAGACCTAAATATGATTTTAATGTTTTCCTTTTAAACATGTCAAAAAATTGGACCAAACTGTGCCTAACTCTTTAGAGGATTGTTTAATCCTTGTTTTCTATATATTCAAACTTTACGGTGGTTACATTTATGGCTCATTAGAGAAAACATTTTACGCACCTAGTACACGAAGTGGTGTGTTTTCATTCATTAGATTTAAATATATAGTAGATTTTTACAAAATATAATATATGTATCTTATTTTATGATATATATATATCTATCTTGTTATGTGAGATTTGACTATAACAAAAGTCTCTTTTTTTCATTGCAAGACAAATGATAACCCAATTTGATAGACTTTTTTTTAAATTAAAAGTTGATAATAAGAAAACAGAAATTAAAAGCACCCTTAGGTCTTGTTTGGGAAGCGACTGGTTTAGCCAAAAAGTTAAAAAGTTACTAAAAAAATTAAAAAGTCAATAACCCATACAAAAAAGTCAAATATTCTATTTTCTCTCTACTTTTTGCACATCTTTTCATAAAAAGTCAAAAAGTCATCCAAAACATACTAGTTTTTTTTACATCACATTTTAGTCAAAAAGTCAAAAAGTTACTAAAAAAACATGTTCCCAAACGAGCTCCAACTTCTAAATAACTAATTTTTTAAACTTATTTAAACTATTTATGCCTAATAAACTATAAACAGAAACTGCACTAAACAATCTAGCACAGACTCCCAAATTGAAATAAGTTATAATCACCTCTCAAAAATTGTAACAAATAGCCCCAACATCATGTAGCCATTGCATAAAAATATTTTTTGAACCAAGTCAAATCCAATTTTACACTCAAAACCTACAATAAAGACTATTTAACGAACCCTCCCCCCTCTCTAGTCTATGGTTTTTAACTATTAGAGAGTCTTCCAAAAAGGGCATCACAATGAAGCCCTTTTCACCATTGTTGTTCTTTTTTCTCTTGTTTTTGGCAGAAGAAACATGTTCATGTTCTCTCCAACAGCAACAATTGTATGAACTCCAAAAAAAGATTCAACAGAAAACAACCACTGTTCTAGCTGCAAAGCCACAGCCATCTCCTGTGGCTCCAAATATAAAAAAGGTGACACAAATTTTTGTTCTTCTTTTTTTTTTTTTCAAAACATTTACATACACATATACGTAAGACGTGTTGGAGACATTGTTTTAAAATGTTCATTACCCAGAAACCAAAGTCATTGAGATTTTATTGATCAGTAATCCCAATGATCTTCTTGAGAACTTCTTTACGAAATATTGTGTTTGATTTCTATTTGCCCTCATTTATAGAGAGTTAAGGCTACCAAAATTACCTGTCATGAATAAATAATTTACCTCTTTAAATGATACTTTTCAAATGAATAAATAATTTAATATTATTTATGATTCAGAATATTCATTTTTTGTTTTTACAGAGTAGGGAGAGAGTATTCCATCCAATTGGGTATGGGGCAGACCCAACAGGGGCGCAAGATAGCAGTGATGCAATACAGAGTGTATTGGAGGATGCTTTACTAGTGCAAAATGGTATTGAATTGTTGCCTGGAATCAAAGATTTGGGTGGTGTCGTCATTGATTTGCAAGGTGGCAATTACTTGATCTCTAAACCCATAAGGTTCCCTTCTGGTATTGGCAATTTCCTGGTACCCCTCTCTCTCTCTCTCTCTCTCTCTCTCTCTCTCTCTCTCTCTCTCTCTCTCTCTCTGGGGGAGTCGCATGGCGCAAACGTTTTGCTTTTGTTTCAAACCTTTTTTAATTTTATTTTTGCACTTATTGATCTAAAGAGTTTTGGTGATCTGTTTGATTTTATTTTCGCAATCTGATTGTTGAAAAAGTATAGGATAAATTACACTGAAACCCCTAAGGTTTGTCCGATTAAGTCTCAACCCATGACGTTATAAAAAATTACATTCTCACCCTTACAATTAATAGTCTCATTTTACAAACCCCTACTTATATATATATATAAAAAAAACACTATTAGTAAAAAAATAGAGGAAATTACATTGGAAAAAAAAAAAAGTAAAGCAAAGAAAAGAAAAAAGAAAAAAAAACAGAAGAAGTAAAGTAAAGCAAAGCAAGAAAAAAGAAAGTGTATAAATTCAATGTTTTTTTGATACTAACGTTAATTTTGTCTAAATAATTACAATGACAGGGGGGTCAGTATAATTTTCCAAACATTAGGGGTGATATGTATCAAATCCAAACCTCAACGGTATAAGTGTAATTTACCAAAAAATATAAAACACTTTTATAAAAACAAATATAAAATAGATATTTTGAAATGTTTAAAAATTATTGCCGTTCTCAAATGGGTAAAATCATCTGAAAATAATAAGTTATTTTTTCAATTTTTTTCACCAAATTAAAAAAAAAAAAAAATTTACAAAAAAAATTCTGAAAATCAAGACTGACCTTTAAAGTTTTTTTCACATCGCACATATGAATTTTCAGCACGTGTCCATGCCAGCATGTGTCCTGCGTTTCATGCATGAGAATGAATGCATTAACCAAAGACAGTTCTTTAATTCACGTCATTAATGTCTCTTTATTCTCAACCTTTAACACCTAATATTAAATTGAGCAATTTTAGAGACGGAAAAAAATTATTAAGTCCTCTTGTCGCATTACATGTCATACGTTACATGATATTTCATACCATTCATGACTCGATATACGATCATAAAATTGGTAGAACCTACTAACACAATACTTTGATACACACAATCTACGCCCTGTGAAACTTGAAAACTTGAATAACTTTTGCTAGATACAAGGTTAATTATCAACAATGCTAGGTAGCTCAAAATTTTGTGGTTCAAATGGCTCAAATCACTAAAAACGACGTCGTTTTGAGTGTAAATAAGTGTAAAACGACGTCGTTTTGACAGATTTAAGCCATTTGAGCCACAAAATTTTGAGCTACCAAACATTTTCCGTTAATTATAAGGCTCATATTGTCCGACTTCTCTTTGAAGGGAGGATTGAAGCCATGCAATTTGCCCACCACACTCATTTCAATAATTTACATTATTCATCTCTTAATACCTCATAGTGTGTAGATTACCGATTTTTTTTTGATTAATTGTAATCACATGATACATTATATTCGTCTTAAAAATATATTATACATGTCAGTTGATATTCTTGAACAACTACACCGCAACTAATACCGATTTGCAAGTGTTCTTCCATCTCTCTATTCATTTTCATTCTAAAATAAGCAATGTTGGCCGGGCTTTCTAGGTACAAGGAGGTAGTTTTAGAGCATCAGACACATTTCCCAGTGATAGACATCTTATTGAATTATGGGCACCAAATTCTCAGCCACTGACGAACTCCGAAGGTTACTTCGATCAAAAAAGCCCGATCTACTATGAGGACATCACCTTCCGCGACATCCTCTTCGACTCAAGCTATCGTGGTGGAGGAATTTTTGTGATTGATTCAGCTAGGATCCGCATACATGATTGCTTCTTCATCCACTTCACCTCCGAAGGAATACTAGTGCAGAAAGGACACGAGACCTTCATCTCAACCAGCTTCCTCGGACAACGCTCAACAGTTGGTGGTGATAAAGGGGAGAGAGATTTCTCGGGCACTGCCATTGATCTTGCTAGCAATGACAATGCAGTAACAAACGTTGTCATTTTCTCAGCGGCCACGGGAATCATCTTAAGGGGTCAGGCTAACTTGCTCACAGGGATACATTGTTACAATAAGGCAACAGTTTTTGGTGGTGTCGGGATTCTAGTTAAATCTGCACAAAATAGAATACACAATTGTTACATGGATTATAATGCTATAGTGATTGAAGACCCATTTCAAGTTCAGGTTGCTAATGGGTTTTTCCTTGGAGACGGTAACATTGTGCTAAAGTCTATTAAAGGTAAAATCTCAGGGCTAAACATAATTAATAACATGTTTAGTGGGGAACCAAAAAATATGGTGCCAATCGTCAAGCTAGATGGGCAATTCACGAGCGTTGATCAAGTGGTGATCGATCACAACAATGTAGATGGAATGAGCCTTAAATCGACAGTTGGGAAATTGGCGGTGTCGGGAAATGGTACGAAGTGGGTGATCGATTTTTCATCTGTGTTAGTGTTTCCTAATAAGATTAATCATGTTCATTACTCATTCTACGCTCCAGGGGTTAATGTTGTAGGGTTTCCGTTGCATGCAATGACCAATGTTTCGAGTAATGTGGTGGTGGTGGAGAGTGACAGGGCAGTGACTGGGGTGGTTTCTATGGTGGTTGATCAAAATAATATGGTTGGAGAGAGAAATTTTCTCATGTAAAGCATATAGAAAATGTACAATTTCATCAAATTTCATAGTGAAAGTTAAAAGAAAATGTACAATTCCATCAAATTTCATAGTGAAAGTAAAATGTTTTAAGAAGAGGAAGCAAATGCTTTCAAGATTATACAAAATAGAATACACTTGAGTGTAGTGTTGTTATACTCATACACTATATAAATAATATTTAAATAGTATAGAAGAAGAATAGAGAGTTTCTTGGAGATATTTTATTTTATTATTTTTGAAAAAAGTGTATAGAGCCAAAATAGAAAAAGTAATTTCTTAACTAAAATATATTAAAATTTAACTAGTTTGACAGAGATCTTCTAACAAACTTCCCCAGATCATCCTGTTTGGGGTAAAGCTAAAAAAAACTGTTTTTTTGGCTAAAATAAGCCAAAAAGTCAAAAGTCCATTTGTTCTCCGCAAAAGCAAACAAATGTTGCAAATTCCCACATTCTACTCATCATGCACACAATTCTTCTTGTAGGCACATTGGTTTTCCTTTTGGGGGCTATCACGTGTTTATGATTGTTAGTTTTACTACAAAGTGTTGTTATACTCATACACTATATAAATAATATTTAAATAGTATAGAAGAAGAATAGAGAGTTTCTTGGAGATATTTTATTTTATTATTTTTGAAAAAAGTGTATAGAGCCAAAATAGAAAAAGTAATTTCTTAACTAAAATATATTAAAATTTAACTAGTTTGACAGAGATCTTCTAACAAACTTCCCCAGATCATCCTGTTTGGGGTAAAGCTAAAAAAAACTGTTTTTTTGGCTAAAATAAGCCAAAAAGTCAAAAGTCCATTTGTTCTCCGCAAAAGCAAACAAATGTTGCAAATTCCCACATTCTACTCATCATGCACACAATTCTTCTTGTAGGCACATTGGTTTTCCTTTTGGGGGCTATCACGTGTTTATGATTGTTAGTTTTACTACAAACACAAAAATTCAATGCGTTGTTCACCCAAATGATTTCTTCTATTGTACAAAATACCTTATCAGTAATTCAGTATATTCATTTAACAAAAAATGGCTAGCAATTCAACAACTCATTTACTTCCAAGTAAACATTCAATGTTGTGCCCATCACATAGACAGAAAAATCATTTTTTGAAGGATCTTTCATATAAGATTGAATCAAGAATGCACAAACACTAGGCTAAGCCTAACCTGTTGCAGACTTTGCAAGCCAAACAGAAATCTGAAAAGTGATACTCCTACTCACTCCGTTACCTCATCTTGATTCGCAATGTTCTGCTCTTGTGGTGGTCCGGTGGTTTTTGGGTATACACCAAACGCATTGCGCCCTGGCTTTGCAAGTTCCACGAAGATCACCCTGCCATCAAAATACTGATACAAGCAAAAGGGCATTATATTAGTTTTTAAAGTTTAAAAAAAAAAAAAATTAGACAAAAATCAAGAACAAGACAAGAATAGCTAGTAAAACCTTGTGATCCATGCTTTCTAGAGCTAGCAGGGCATCGTCTTGACTAGTGTACTGAATAAAAGCATACCCCTTTGACCTCTTCGCCTTTTCATCCATAACAAGCTTAACTGTCAGTGAAACTAGATAGAATTAGCAAACTTGAAGCATGTAATGGAACAAATAGGTAGACAGGACACTTTCTTTCTTTTTTTTCTCAATGAACCAAGGAAAAAAATATATGAAATGTACCTTCGGCTATCTGGCCAAAATTTGAAAATTCCTTCCTTAAACAAGTCTCAGTGGTTGAATATGATAAATCTGGCATTCATGATGCAAGGTAAGAATTTATGTCCGGGCAACAATTGATGTCATCTTGAAGAGAAATAGAGAATTTGGGCATTCAACAGATGAGTGCATTGCATCTTTTGAAAGCATTTGAATATATGTACAACTACTCTTTTGCAAGTGTTATGCAAAACCAAACAAATACAATTTCACAATGTCCTCAGCTTTATTATATAGGATAGAAAGATTACATACGTGTCTACAAGCTACTAGATTTCCCCTAATTCTACTAGAAAGAAGACTCAGAAATAGAGAAGTTTGGCTCTTTGACCATTAAGACTTTTCTATACCCAATAAAATCACAAATAACAATCCAATAATACAACTTGACCGGAAAAAAAAAAAAAAAAATTTAAATCCCTGGATGGATCCATACTTCTACAACCCAAATCTAGCAAAATTGAAAGTAACAAAACCACCCTTAACTACTAAACCAAATAAAGCCTAAATAAACATGTCAAACAGTCATGAACTAATTAAAAACATGAAATGAACACTCATGTTGATCCCACACTTAATTACAGAAGTCCAAGTGCAGTCCATGTAAAATTGAAGCCTTGCCCCTTCTTCGAATATTATGAACTAGACATCCATGTCCTAATGCATTTAGCTAAGCTAATGGTACCACATTATGCATTACAATGCAACTTCTCAATCATGAACATCTAACATGGAAATACATCAGTCATATATTGCAGGAAATTAATCTTGTGACGTCGATGTTAGATGAATGATAAAGTGAAAATGAGAAAATATTGGCACCTAGCTGTTGAATCATCTGTCAGGTAACCACTTGGGTCCTTTGCCATGGGAATCCTAAGCGATTTGAAGATTTTAAAGTCTTTGTGAATAGAGTTAGATTTGAGTCCATCATTCTTTTGAATCTTTCTCCATTTTATTAAATACAAAACCATACCTTCTTAGGCATTCTCTCTCCTCATCTAATCCACGCAACCTAATGCAAATACATTAGGCAAAAAATAATAATAAAAATCCACCCAACTACTCAATACTACATCCAAACGTATCAATCCAATTAATTCCATTTGATTGCGACCAAAAATCGACGTTAAGTATGTTCATGAAGTGCTTACTAAAGTAAAATTTCTAAACTTTCATTGAAAAAAATAAAATCAGAATGAGCACTTGTGGATAAAGGAAAGATCTTTTAATTTTTTATTCTACATCATTATACAGGAAAATGATATGAAAGGCTTGAAATGCTCTATACCAAAACATCTTAGGCAGTCATGCCTAGTCCATAATTCAACTTAATTGATTAGGGTTTTATTTATTTATTTTCTGTGAAAAGCAAAAACTACATTAAAGACATCCAATTTAGCCTAAACAATATTGAATTGACAAAATGACTCTTCTTAACAGAACCCATTTCCTATGTTTTAATTTTTCACATCAAGCAAACAGCTTCACATAACTAAATTATAAACTGGAAAGATAATCAGAAACTATTATTCCGAGAAGAAAATATAAATCAACCCAGCTAAATAACAGAAACATATATATAGTTATGTGAAGCAGAAAAGGAAGATGAATACATATAAATCAACCCAGCTATATATATATATCAACATAAATTACATATATAAAGCAGAAAAGGAAGATGAAAACATACTTTTAACCATGATCTTGCTTGCGAGAGGGAAATCGAAGAGTGAGGAGGAGGCATGAAGCTTTAAAGATTTGGGTTTAGTTCGAAATTTAAGAGACGCGACAATATTGGGTTGGGGAGTTACAGAGGAGCCGAACCAAACTCCTGTAATAGTCATTAGGAAATTTTGATGTGTGAATTATCTCTATGTGTTCTGCTTTTGGGGGTATGATAGGAGTGTCAAAAGCACACAGAACCTAAGGCCGCGTTTGGTTAGCTGCAATGGGGTTTAAAACATAATAATAATCATACAGTTCCGCTACAGAGCCCGTATGGGCGGTGGTTCGAATGCTCAAAAGTTGTTTTCCCTTCGAAAATATGATGCACGGGGAACCCACGTGTTCTAATTTGGATATCAAACAAATGAAAACTAAACACAAAAAAGAGAGAAGAGAGAGAGAGAGAGACGGGGAGGGGGAAACCAGCTGAGCAGGATTCACCGAAGAGAATGACGACCCCTGACTTGGGTGTTCATTGACGACCACGACGACCACCGACCTGGTGTTCACCGACGACCGTCGCTGACCACCGTCCATCTCTGTTCCAAATCTCCATGGCGAATGTCCTCAAGTAAAATACTACGTAAGTTAGTTCTGTATTTATCTCCATGTTTCCCTTTATTTATCTCTGTGTCGCAGACGATTTTGACATTTGTTGATATATAGAACTCTATTGATTAGAATGATTCAACAGGTTTTCTGAACTCTATCTCTGTGTCCCTTTATTGTTCTGTTTTTTTTTTTTTTTTTTTTTTTTTTTTTTTATCTAAGATGCATTTGTGAGAGGCAATTCTGTGATGTCTGTAAATTTTTATTGTTTTTGGTTGTTCTGGAATGAGGCCCAGTCAAACATCTTCCATTGTAGTCATGCATGCCAATTGTTTGATGAAAGTCCCCATAGAGAAATTATCCTGATTTTATGTTATGAATTCAAGAGAAAAGACAACCATTGTTCCTTTAGGAAACTGATGGGCAAACCTTCATGATGTGGAGAACCGTAAAAGGTAAAAAGTAAAGGAAATTTTTGATTTTTTTTGTATAGGTTGTAGACTTTTTAGTTTTTTTAGTAACTTTTTAGCTTTTAGGCTAAAACTATCGCATGCCAAACGAGGCCTAAGGCTTGTGTATCTGTGGTGAAATCTGAGCCGGTATTTGAAATGATTAGTGACGTGTCATGATCCTAGCATTGAGACTGTTGGCTCCAGTAACAGTTGAAATACAAACAAAATGGAGAGAAGCCAAACTCTACTTCCAGAAATTAGGGCTCAGTTTTATAGACGACGATGTTTTTCTGGCAATTCCGTCAAATTGTTCATTCAATGAGCTTTTTCTATACAAAAAATATATATTATATATGCTCTTTGTTTCTTCAATTTCTGAAATCAATTTATAGAAACTTGATTGAACAACACCACTGTGTATTGATTTCTAGATCTGGCATGCTTGTTTGGAAGAAGACACTCACAAATTTTATTAATTTGGTTGATTTTGTATGGTGTTGGTTGATTCAAAGTACTAGTGTGGGTTTTGCTGGTTGATTAGGAAGTGAGGATGGGTAGGTGAAAACCCCTTTCTTTAATTTTGAATAATGAGTAAGTTTCTGGTGATTGTAAATGTTGTGGTTTTAGTTTGAATGATTTGGAACTAAAGCTTTTATTTGATTTTTTATACTGGCTCCATTATAGCCAATGGATCAGTATTCAAACTTTTATTTGATTTTATGACTTCTTTTTTTAAGTTAAAAGACCTACCTCTGGTTTTTTAGTTTATGTGATACTTTTATTTGCTTCATTTCCTTTCCTTTTCTCCTTTTTTAATTTTTATTTTTTTTATTTTTAATTGGGAAATTATATTGTTATCTTTGCATTGTTCTTGACTTTGATATTGATTTTGAATATGGCTTTTGATTGTTAAAGAGTGGTTTTTTTTTTTTGGGTCTTATACATATACATTTGAGTTCTTTGGCTAACCTCTAACCCCCTATATATTTATGTGCTTCTCTTAGCAAATTTGATGTTGTCTTACAATTTCTAGGTAAACTTCTTCTGACCCTCAATTTCTTTCCATATGTTCTTTTACACCTACCTGTGTCTTCTTCTTCTTCTTCTTCTTCTTTCCCCCAAAATCATATTCCACCCAAGTGTGCATACACATGATGTCAACCAAACTCCAATTCAAACAACATGCGCAAGGTAATCCTAGTTTTTTTTTTTTTTTTTTTTTTTTTCTATAATGAAGCTTGGTCTATATGTTACATCTTCATAATACCTTTCTGTGATTTCTTTCAAATAATTTGTTTCAAAATATATTTTTGAAATATGGAGAAAATTATGTTGCCATTTCAATTAATTCTTAGTCCTGAATGACAGATACACCATGCATTGTGGATGTGTTGCATGAAGGGTAGCATGGCTTATGCTTGAAAGGCATAACTAATATAGATTGACCATGTGAAGTGAAGTGTGTGTACTCCAATTGATTTAGTTTTATTTTTTTTTCTTTCTTCTTTATGTGTTACATCTTCATAATACCTTTTTGTGATTTACTCAAATAAATCTATTTTGTGTTAATGAATTGTTGTACATATATTAGGTGCTGGAAATTTGATTATTATTGCCTTCATATTAGTCAATAGTGGTGCTGATGGCAGATAGTGGTATATAATAAGATAGTGGCATGTATATAATATGATAGTGGTGCTGGTGGCAGATAGTGGCATGTATATAATATGATAGTGGTAGATAGTGGTAATATATAATATGTAAGTGTCAGATAATGGGTTATAATGATGTTTGTAATATCTCCTATATAAGGAGTGTCATTTGGTCTTGTAAAATAAGAAGTTTTGAATCTTCTTCCTCATATTTTCTGAGTTCTTCTTCCTCATATTTTCTGAGTTGGTATCAGAGCAACAAAAACACAGCAGCCCTAAAACCGTCATAGCCATGTCGGAAGTCACGTCCGAAACCACTTCAACCCCTGCCGCTGCCATTCCGGTGAAAACGTCCAACTCTCACTCTGTCCAAATCACCACCATCTGCCTAAATGGTGATAATTTTCTCCGCTGGTCACAATCTGTCCGGATGTATATCCGTGGGCAAGGAAAGATCGGTTACATCATTGGTGACAAGAAGGCTCCTGCTGTTAATGATCCGCTGTTCGACAGTTGGGACGCTGAAAACTCCATGGTTATGACATGGTTGGTCAATTCCATGGAGGAGGATATAAGCTCTAATTACATGTGCTATATTACTGCACAAGAGTTGTGGGATAATGTTAGTCAGATGTATTCTGACCTAGGAAATCAATCTCAAGTTTTCGAATTGACTTTGAAGTTGGGAGAGATTCGTCAAGGAGATGATTCTGTCACCAAATATTTTAATTCGTTGAAAAGGTTGTGGCAGGATCTTGACATCTTCAACACATACGAATGGAAATCGGTTGACGACTGCAACCACCACAAGAAAACTGTGGAAGACAGCCGTATTTACAAGTTTCTTGCCGACCTCAACATTGAGTTCGATGAAGTGCGAGGAAGAATTATTGGCAGACCTCCTCTCCCATCCATTGGCGAAGTATTTGCCGAAGTCAGAAGGGAAGAGAGCCGAAGGAGCGTCATGCTTAAGAAAAAAGGTACTGGTGAGTCAATTGAAATTTCTGCTTTAATTAGCGATGCTGCGGCCAACAAGACTGCAAATTACCAGCGCAGGTTTGATGATAAGCCACGGGTCTGGTGTGATTTTTGTAACAAGCCTCGCCATACACGCGAAACGTGTTGGAAGATCCATGGCAAACCTGTCAACTGGAAAAGCAGCAAACATGGAGAGAAGAATCGTGGCTTTCCTACTGCTAATGAAGCTGATTCAGGTCTCTTCAACAAAGAGCAGATTGATCAACTCTTAAAGCTGATAAAATCCAACTCCTCATCCGGTACTCCTAGTGTTTTTTTTGGCACAAACAGGTAGAAATCCTAAAGCCTTCTCTTGCCTAAACTTCTCTCCGTGGATCATAGATTCCGGTGCCTCCGATCACATGACTAGTTTCTCCCATTTATTTAGTACCTATTTCCCTTGTTCTGGTCATGACAAAATCAGAATAGCCGATGGTAGTTTTTCACCTATTGCAGGAAAAGGATTTATTAAACTAACTGATAAAATTAATCTCAATGCTGTTCTTCACGTCCCCAACTTAGCATGTAACCTTTTGTCTGTCAGTAAACTATCTAAGGATTCTAATTGTCGTGTTACATTTTTTGAATCCCATTGTGAATTTCAGGACCAGAACTCGGGGATGATGATTGGGCGTGCTAGGATGCTTGAAGGTCTTTACTACTTTGATGAAGTACCTGTTAGTAATAAAAAAGCTCAGAGCTTTAATAGTACTAGTTCAATCTCTGTTCGAGAAAAAATAATGCTATGGCACTATAGGCTAGGACATCCTAGTTTTCTTTATCTGAAACATTTATTTCCAAAATTATTTAAAGGGATTGATTGTTCTTCTTTTCATTGTGAAAGTTGCATTTTTGCAAAATTTCATCGCTCTACTTATTTGCCAAAACCTTACCAGGCTTCCAAGCTTTTTTATTTGATTCATAGTGATGTTTGGGGCCCTTCTAAAATCACTACTCTTTCTGGTAAAAAATGGTTTGTTACATTTATTGATGACCATACCCGCTTATGTTGGATTTATTTGATGAATAAAAAATCTGACGTAAAAAATTTATTCACAAATTTTTACAATATGATTGAAAACCAATTTCAAACCAAAATTGGTATTTTACATTCTGATAATGGAACAGAATATTTCAATGAGCAGTTGGGTGGTTTTTTGGAAAAAAATGGGATTTTTCATCAATCTACATGTCGGGATACCCCTCAACAAAATGGCATTGCAGAACGAAAAAATAAACATTTACTTGAAGTAACACGTGCTATAATGTTTTACATGCATGTTCCTAAATATTTATGGGGTGAAGCAATTTTAACAGCCTCTTATTTGATAAACAGGATGCCTACAAAGGTGTTAACATACAAAACACCTTTTGATTGTCTCAAAACTTTTTTTCCTGACACGAGGTTGTTTTGTGATTTACCCGCCAAAGTTTTTAGATGTACTGCCTATGTTCATGTTCCCAGTCAATTTCGTTCAAAACTTGACCCCCGTGCTATAAAATGTGTTTTTTTGGATTATTCCTCAAACAAAAAGGGGTATAAGTGTTTCGATCCTCAAACCAAGAAATTTCATGTGAGTATGGATGTGTCATTTGTGGAAACAAAATCCTATTTCCCCAACACTTCTCTTCAGGGGGAGACAAGTGGAGTAGACGACAATTTTTGGGATATTTCTATCCCGCTCCCCAATGTCATTTATCCTACACAAAAACCACATCTGTCTGATAATGATCACTTAGGAGAACCAAGTTCTATGGTGCCTAGTCAAGAAGATTCTTGTTTAGGGGGAGAAGTATTACAAAATGATCTAAATTCTGAGCTTCAGGTTTATACTAGGAAGCGATTTCATCTGAGGAATAATGACCCGAATGTCCATCCTAATGACCCGAATGTCCACCCGAGTTCTGGCATCGAAATTTTAGGTAATCCTATTCCTTCTATTTCCGACCTTGATGTTCCTATAGCAATTAGGAAAGGTGTCCAAAATTGCATTAAACATCCTATTGCAAATTACCTCTTCTATCAAAGACTGTCTAAAAACCATAGAGCTTTCACATCTAGGATTTCACACTTGTTTGTTCCAAGGAATATACAGGAAGCATTGGATGATCCGAATTGGAAATTAGCAGTCATGGAGGAGATGAATGCTTTAAGGAGAAGTGGTACTTGGGAGATAGCTGATCTACCCAAAGACAAGTCATTATACGGACTCAAACAATCACCAAGAGCGTGGTTTGAACGCTTTGGGAAGGCAGTTATCAGTTGTGGCTTCTCGCAGAGTCAAGCAGATCACACAATATTTTATAAACATTCAAAAGACAGTAAAATTGCAATTTTGATTGTTTATGTTGATGACATCATTTTAACTGGTAATGATGAAGCAGAGTTAGCAGCCCTCAAAGAGAAACTCGCAAAAGAATTTCACATTAAGGATCTGGGAGCCCTCAAGTATTTCCTCGGAATGGAATTTGCAAGATCCAAGGAAGGTATATTCGTTAATCAGAGAAAATATGTTCTTGATCTCCTTGGAGAAACAGGTATGCTTGGTTGTAAGATGGTGGAGACTCCGATCGAGCCTAACTTGAAGTTACAAGCTGCTAAGGCTGAAGAAGTCAAAGAGAGGGAACAATATCAGCGACTTGTAGGGAAATTGATTTACTTGTCTCATATGCGGCCTGATATTGCCTTTGCAGTCAGCATGGTAAGTCAGTTCATGCACTCACCAGGGGCAGAGCACTTTGAGGCCGTTTATAAGATCTTAAGATATTTGAAAGGAACTCCAGGGAGAGGCTTACTGTTCAAGAAACATGGACATCTTCAAGTTGAAGTATACACAAATGTAGACTGGGCAGGAAGTGTTACAGACAGGAGATCAACATCCGGATACTGCTCCTTTGTAGGTGGGAACCTAGTTACATGGCGGAGTAAAAAACAGAATGTGGTAGCTAGAAGTAGTGCAGAAGCAGAGTTCAGAGCTGTTGCCCATGG
Organism: Camellia granthamiana; assembly: GCA_036172215.1. Lineage (NCBI taxonomy): Eukaryota > Viridiplantae > Streptophyta > Magnoliopsida > Ericales > Theaceae > Camellia > Camellia granthamiana. The sequence goes on from CM069909.1 coordinate 91,485,061, forward strand.
AATCTGTGAAGTAATGTGGATTAAAAGAATTCTTGAAGAATTAAAGCTTTCTCACCCGACACCTATGAAGGTCTATTGTGACAACAAAGCAGCTATATCTATAGCTCATAATCTAGTTCTACATGATCGCACAAGACATATAGAAGTGGATAAACATTTCATCAAGGAGAAAATCAATGCTGGCATAATCTGTATGACCTACCTTCCAACAGGTGAACAATTAGCTGATGTGCTAACGAAGGGACTACACAAGAAGCAATTTGATAAGTTGACTAGCAAGCTGGCTATGGAAGATATCTTCAAACCAGCTTGAGGGAGAGTGCTGGAAATTTGATTATTATTGCCTTCATATTAGTCAATAGTGGTGCTGGTGGCAGATAGTGGTATATAATAAGATAGTGGCATGTATATAATATGATAGTGGTGCTGGTGGCAGATAGTGGCATGTATATAATATGATAGTGGTAGATAGTGGTAATATATAATATGTAAGTGGCAGATAATGGGTTATAATGATGTTTGTAATATCTCCTATATAAGGAGTGTCATTTGGTCTTGTAAAATAAGAAGTTTTGAATCTTCTTCCTCATATTTTCTGAGTTCTTCTTCCTCATATTTTCTGAGTTTAGGATAGACAAGAATATTGTGTTATAAACCAAATCCATTATTTGTACCCAATGTATGCTTAGATTTTATTAGGGAATGTAGTAGGTTTTTAGATAGAGAAATGGCAATGGAAGGGAGACTCACGTGTCTATTGTATCTCCCATCATTGTATCAAACCAAACCATAACAAATATTTTATGACGTAGCAAACACTCCTTCCAACCATCAAAGTCTAGCAGAAATATTACATAGAGAGAGGGACTTATAAAAATCTGTGAATGAATTGAGTATTCATTTTTTACTATGTCTCTCAATGGTATTTTGATCAGACTGTGATGAGTTTGTTTGTTTTCTCTCATATGAGGTTTGCATAGTAATTTTCAGATGAAGGTGTATAACAATTATATTGGTCTCACATAATTAGATTTCTTCAGTCTAGGTAACACATCCATAAAGAATAAAATTAGTATTTTGTTTGCCCAAATAGTTATAGAAATTTTTATTACTATTTTTGTTTTGTTTTATTATTTCTCTTTTCCCCTTGATTATTATTATTATTATTTTTTTTAAAAATTACTTTGGTTAGTTATGCAATAAAATAGTGGCACCCTGGTTGGTAGTTTTGTCGATGTGTTGTCCTCATTTTGAGTGGAATTTTTTTATTAGATAATTTTATATGACGGTGAGTTTTGAGTGTAAGATGATGATTTTGGGATGCACTCCATTTTAGTTGAGGTCATATTGTGTTTGATAGTGCCTTTAGACACGGGTTATTCGCTAGTAAATCTATTTTGTAGCTAGTGGCTCACAAAAAAAAAATTAAAACGATTTATGATAGTTAGATATTAACTCTAACTAGTATTAGTGTATAGTTTCTCTTTTTTATGTGCTTTGGCTCTTTAAATCTTGCAGGTTCATTCAAATAAAAGAGGGAGATGGGAGATCAAGTGAGCTTGTTTGGCTTAACCTCAGTCTCACCATCGTTGCCCTCCACAGCCCCATTAAATTCCATAATGAAGGAGATGCTTAAGTGTTGTGGCAGTTAAAGGAATATGGTGAGTCATGATTGGTGACAACTAAGTGACCGAACCATTTGCATCTTGAATAACCGTGCCCTTTTGAACCCTATAACCGCTAACCAAAACCCTAGACATTCTAGAAACCAAAGGAACGAACAATGTTTCTCAATCAACGTAATCCTATAAATCTCAGAAATCTACTGTTCTCATCTTCTAAATTATCTATTTTTACCTTCCTATACCAACAACAACCTGCTTATATATACACCCAGAAGTGCAACTATGTAGATGTGTACATGAAATGGAAGAAAGACTCGTATTATGACTCAATCGAGTCTATCTACAAGTCCATTGAACTCAAACCCTTAATTGCTGTCAAGAATTGCATCGCTGCTGCACCCGATGGATGCATCCCCATCTCCGCTGTATCAAAGAGAGGTAAAGAATTGGGGGTACCTATTAAGGTTGCTAGGTTCCTGAGGCAATACCCATCTGTTTTTGAGGAGTTTGCTGGACCCAAGTACGATCTTCCATGGTTTAGGCTGACCCCAGAAGCTGTTAAGCTTGATAGAGAGGAGAGTGAGGTTTATTGGGACTGTAAGGTTGATCTTGAACAGAGGTTGAAGAAGTTGGTATTGATGAGTGGTGAGAAGAGGTTGCCATTGAAGATAATTCAGGGGGTGCAATGGAATTTGGGCTTGCCAGATGATTTTTTGCGATACCCAGAAAGGAATCTTGATGGGCGTTTCAGAATTGTGGAGATGGAAGGTGGGTTGAAGGGACTGGCTGTTGAGAGTGATGAAAGGGTTTTGTCAGTAATGCAGAAGAATGCGATAAAAAGAAGTGGGTATGGTGGGGGGCCAATGGAGGCAATTGCATTTCCACTGTTTCCATCAAAGCATTTGAGGTTGAAGAAGAAGATTTCAAATTGGTTAGATGAGTTTCAGAAGCTTCCATATGTCTCACCATATGAGGATTATTCAGGTTTGAATACAGATGGTGATGTTGCGGAGAAACGGGTTGTGGGCATGCTTCATGAGTTGCTTAGCCTCTTTGTTGAGCATGCTGCTGAGAGGAAGAAGATTATTTGCCTCCGTAAGTACCTCGGATTGCCACAAAAAGTCCACAAGGCATTTGAACGGCATCCCTACATGTTTTACTTATCTCTAAGGAACAAGACCTGCACAGCGATATTAAAAGAAGCTTATTGTGAAAATTCAGCTATAGAGGCTCATCCTCTGTCAAGAGTAAGGAAAAAGTACATTAATCTAATGAAGGAATCGGCAGTAATTTTGAAAAATAGGAGAGTGAATAACAGTTCTGTTGATCATCAAATTGTGCGTCCAAAGCTTGACTTGGATTATGTAGAAGAGGAGAGGACTGAAATTGTAGAGGGCTCTTTGTAAGCAAGCGCCATACAACTTAAAAAACAGGTACCAGACTGACTGAGTCTCTCTCTTTCTTCCTATATATTCAATTGATCTCGATTCACAAGTATTTCTTATAATTCTTTTATCATAGTAAAAATCACAGTAATCATGAGCGTAGTATTTGTTTTATTATTCGTTTGTGTTTCATATTTTACTGATATTGACACATAAATCTTAGCTCTAGTATCTTCATTATTGATATGAAATGGTTTTTTTTTCTCTTGATAAGTGGATATCGGGTCAATTTACAAGTATTTTGACTAATTCAATTTGCGCCTAAAATGGTATGCCTAAGCCTGCAAGCCCGTAGGCTTAGCTTGACAAGCTTTTTTTAGTAGGCCATGTTTAGACTAAAAATTCAAGACCAGGCCGAACCTGTTATTGTTTAGGGGAACTTGATGTGATTTATATTTAGTAAAATGTTTTTTATTTTATTTTTATTATTATTATTTTTAGATTTAGTAAAATTGTTAAATGTTTTTTATAAATATTTTATTTCTTAATTGTATCAAAAAAATTTATAAAAGAAATACTAAAAAAATTAACTAAAAGATACAAAAATACAAAATACTAATAAAAAACTTAAAAATTATATTAAAAATTTAAAATCAAACATAATGATTAAGCTTGACTGACCACTGCGTTGGTCAAATGCGAATATTAAATGTGATGACAATATTTCTAAATTTGACAACATAAATCCCGCTGACAATATTTATAAGGGAAAATTATTTATAAGTCTTATTAGGGAGACTTATGTTACATATTGTACGGGGAGCAAATATTTCGCAGTGTCCGTACTCCTTTCGTCCAAGCCCCTGTCTGTCCGATCGACCTGCGAGCACAACGGCGGTGAGCTACCCGGCGGTGTGTGGCCGGAAAACCCCTTCGACGATCAAGTTAGCACACACCTTTGGATGGAGAGAGAGGAGAGAGTTGAGTATAAGTATTTTTCTTACCCAATGTTCATCTGTCCACGCATGGGAGGGCGCAGACATGCTCATATACCTTCTGCGCTCCAAATCTATTCCCAGTGATCTCTTGACACATGGTACTGCTTTCCCATCTGTCAGCACAAATTTTGCTGAACATCACCTAACCCGACTGCCTGCCCACTCTACTGGGAGCACGGCGGCCGGGCTGCATCATCTCGGCTATCAACGGCCATGCTGCACTCCATGCCCGTGTTCCAATAACCAAGCTCAAGGAGGACCGAGCTCGAGGCAACTTAAGCTAGTTTACCGTCGGCCTTCCTGCCGTGCAAACTCATGAATTGTGGAACATCCACGCCTAACCTGCCGCCGGACATCTCACTTGACCGGCAGCTATACCCTGAAGCCACGTAGCTCGGTCCAACCACGCCTTGCCTGGCGTCGGACATCTCACTTGACCGGCTTCTATTCATGAAGCCAAGTAGCTCGGTCCAACCACGCCTTGCCTAAACCGAGCAGATCCTTTCAGGACAGGGCCGCACTACCCCAGCCCAACCTTATTCGGCCCAAATCTGTCCGGCCTATACCACGGCCCAATCCCAAATCGTAAATCTCCCTCTCAATTGTCCCTTAATTCCGTCCGCGCAAGCGTGACTGGGATTACCTATTCTGACCGGGATAACTCTTCCTCGGTCCTCGGTTTGCAAGACGGTGACCGGGCTAGTTGACATGACTGTCTTCAAAACTTGCCCGGTCGACTCCTCGATTCACCAACCTGTCCCTTCAATACTGACACCGTCGTCAACAGGGATACGTGTCACGCGTTGATTGGTGGCGTGCACCCAACCATCACGCCCATTCAGATTCAAATTTCTGGCGGTTTTTCACCCTTGTATACGCCTTGTCCTCCTCTCGTTTTTTCTTTACTGATTCTCTCTGCCTTACGTTCATCCAGAGCTCTAGTGCCTCTTGTCAAGCCTCCATTCTAGCCATTCCTGAGCTTGTATTCGAAGAAAAAGTCACTGCCCTTCACAAGTAAGTCCTCTAACCTCTCTTTTACTGTTATTTCACTTGGTATTTCACACATTAGGGCACTAAACACGTAGTTTTTAGGACATAGGCACCCAAAACCGTCCCTAGCCCTTCACTCTCCTTACTGTTCTTCATTTTCCCTGATGAACACTGAAGACCTGGGGCGAACCGGGCTCCAGGTCCTCCTTTGATCCTAAAAATCATTCAGACCGAGGAAACAACCAGTTTGTCCCAACCTTAGTAGAAACCGAGATAGCCAAAGGACTTGGCCGCTCGACCGGGCTAACATCTGGTCCGCTTGGGCGACCGAGCTCCTTGGTTAGCCTTCACGACCAAGGTGGTTTGGCACTCCTCATGATCGAGCTAAAGTCAAGCTCGCTTTGCGTGACCGTGCTCCCTCTTTACACTTGCCATCATTTTCCTGTAGAGTCCAAGGGGACCACAGACCGTTACCGAGGCTCTCAAGGACCGAGCAGCCATCAATCCCCAGTTTGTGCCAAACCTCTTCAGCCGAGCTAAATTATTCGGCCACCGATGGGGAAATTCCGTTTCCTTGTCGATACTTCGGATGGCTTGGCCGTCTTCCGGGAAGACTACGGTATCCCGGCTGATGTCCACCTGGAGCTTGCCGAGATTGAGACAACCCCATGGGGCAGATTGGACCAGTGCCCCTTCACCGTGCTGTCTATCATTGAAGGAGGCCTCCGCTTCCCGGTCAACCCACTAATGATCGAATTCCTGTGCCGCACCGGGCTAGCACCCACTCAAGTCTCCACCAACACTTACCGAATAATCAACGGGGTTCACGAGTTAAACAACAGGTTAGGCACCAACTTAGGTTTGGCCGAGATACTGCGACAGTACACACTTGGGCACACCGGTGATGGCTTCGCCTATTATTTAAAAATCCGACCAGGCAAGGAAAAAATAGTGACCGGCACCCCAGATAAGGACTTACACGATAACGACTTTTTCTGGGTGTCTGGCAACTATGAATCGGCCGACGTACCGGGCTGGGCAATTAGCAAGAATTTCGGTGAAACATGTAAACCGCGCTAACTTGCTCGATTAGTTGTCTTTCTTCAACATTCTGTACTTAACCATCTTTATTGTTTCCTTTTGCAGCAATCCAAGCCTTGCAAGCCAACTACCAATATCCCAACGTAGAAGCCATCCGGATCGTACTCCGCTACCGCCACCGGGATTGTAACGAGCTGCTCGGCTACACTCCAACTTACAGATATTCAACTCTGCGCCAGAGCAAAGTTATAGACTTTCTCCGTGCTCCATCGCCCCCTCCAGACCCAACACTACCAAACGTGCCCCTAATCCGGTTAAATGAAGCCGAAGAGATGGTGAAAAGAAGCCGCATCAAGAACCTTCTTACTGCAACTTCCGCTGAGATACCAAGCGTCATCACCTGCTCTCCTCCTGCCGGTCAATCAAGCGGTGCCGTGGTGGCGTTGGCGTCTCCAGCCGTCGGTCAAGCCAGCCGTGAAGCCCGCCGAGCTGGGAAAAGGCCCCGCGCTGATCCCTCTACCGAGCTGGTTGAAGAGCTGACCACCGAGCAACCCGCCGTTACCGCCAGCCCAACACCGGCATGGCGACCACAGCTTAAACACCGAGGTAACGAGATCCCGACAACAGCTTCAGTGAAGGGCGACAAGAAACACCTACTCGCCTTTGACCTTTCAAAAGCCTTTCTCCTACCGAGCGACGTGGTTGGCAGCGATCACGTCCCTGATACCCGGTTGGTGAAGTCTTTAGTGAAATCCATGACTAGGGTAAAAGTCCCAAATTTCTACTCAAATTCTCACAAGTGTTTGCACGGCTTCCTCTCTAATCAAACTTTCTTCTTGCAGGCCATCCAAAAGCAACACTTGGTCATGGAGCGTATCCATCGACTACGGCAGAAGGAGAATGACACTGCCAGCCAAGTCCAAAATCTTCAAACCGAGCTCGGCCGAGCAAAGTCTTCACTTTAAGTGGCTAGTGCTGACAACAACAAGTTGCTCGGTCAGCTAGGAGATGCTGAGAAAAAAAGGGATGAGCTCCAAGCCGAGCTGGACGCATTGAAGAAGTCAAGGGAGAAAGAACTTGAGGATGCCAATAACGACGGCTTTAAGGAGGCTGAAGACAGCTACAAAAAGCAAGTCTTTGCCACCCAAGACATCTACTTTAAAGCCGGTTAGAAGTCTGCCTGCGATCAGCTCGGCCAAGGTCCCGAGACCGACGTATTTACCTCTTCGCCATCTGCCTTCCTGCCGGTGTACCTCGTGCCGTATGCCAACGACGTCTTCAGCGCGTTGCAGGCTGAGGCCGAGGAAGAACTCGCCAAAGAAACCGAGGCAAATGCCGAGGAAGAAAGTAGCCAGGAGCAGCCCGAAGAAACGGAGGCCGGTGTCCAGGAGCAAACACCATCGGTCAACCTGGAGGCAGCTGATGACGAATTCACCAACCTTTCCCCCTTAGCTTAGTTTTCTTTTCCTTTGCTTTTTGCTTTGCACATGTAACCGGGCTGTCCGCCCCAACTTTTGTACTTATGTTCCATCAATGAAAAAGCTCCATTTTCTTTAAGTGTTTGCACGGTCTTAAGGCTGAGCAACCTCAACCGGACAAAATACTTCGGCAACACTAACCATCTTGCTTAACTTAATTAACTGGCAAAGACATCTCGGTTGCCAGTGTATAGTCGAATAAATCATCGAGTGTTGAGAATACCTAAATTGGAAAAAAAAAAAAAAAAAAAAAAAGCTCTTTCAACCGGAGTAATCATCTCGGTTGAGAATACCTAAGTTGAGCAAAACATCAACTCTCTCAACGGAGTAAAACATCTCGGTTGCAATCTGAGAGCTAAGCAAATCATCAACTCGTTCAACCGGAATAAACCATCTCGGTTGCAATGTCAGAGTTAAGCAAATCATCAACTCGTTAAACCGAAGTAAATCATCTCGGTTGAAATCTTAGAGTTGAGCAAATCATCAACTCGTTCAACCGGAGTAAACCATCTCGGTTGCAATGTCAGAGTTGGGCAAATCATCAATCCGTTCAACCGGAGTAAACCATCTCGGTTGCAATTTTAGAGTTGAGCAAATCATCAACCCGTTCAACCGGAGTAAACCATTTCGGTTGCAATCTTAGAGTTGAGCAAATCATCAACTCGTTCAACCGGAGTAAACCATCTTGGTTGCAATGTCAGAGTTGAGCAAATCATCAACTCATTAAATCAGAGTAAATCATCTCGGTTGCAAGTCCCATTTCAAAAGCAACAATCAAAATGCTAAGGCAAAGATGAGACACTTCTATATATTGACAAAAAGAATGTTACATTCTAAAGTGTAAGGCAAAAAATTCCTTTGCACGAAAAGAAAGCAAAAGCTAGAAATAATATAGTTTGAGGTTGGCCGCATTCCATGGCCGGGGTATTCCTCTACTATCCAAATCCTCCAAATGATATGCCTCCTTGCCCGCCAGACCGGTTATCTTGTATGGTCCTTCCCAATTTGCCTTCTCTTGACATCAGGGTATTGCCCATGACTTTCCTCAAGACCCAATCACCCACTTTGAACGGTCTGGGGTGCACCGTTTTGTTGTATTTCCTTGAGAGCTCTTGTTGGTAGGCGGCCACATGAATGAGAGCCTTTTCCTGACGCTCTTCCACTAGATCTAGTTCAAGGGCAATGGCTTCGGCGTTCAGCTCGGGTTCAAAACTTTCACGTCTGAGGGTGGGCATGCCGACTTCCAAAGGTATGACCGCCTCCATGCCATAAGCCAAAGCAAATGGAGTTTCCCCGGTAGATCGCCGCGGGGTTGTTCAGTATGCCCAAAGGACGCTGGGGAGTTCCTCAGCCCACTTTCCCTTGGCCTTTTCCAGCCGTTTCTTCAACCCATCGAGTATAATTTTGTTTAACGCCTCGGCTTGGCCATTGGACTGTGGGTAAGCCGGAGTAGAGTTGTAGAATTCAATCTTTAAATCTTCACAAAACCCTCTGAATAGGCGACCGTCAAACTGGGTGCCGTTATCAGAGATCAGAATTTTGGGGACGCCAAACCGTGTGACCACGTTCTGCCAGACAAACCGCTTCACGTCTTTCTCCTTGATTGTTGCCAAAGGCTCCGCTTCAACCCATTTGGTGAAGTAGTCTGTGGTCGCGATGAAGAACTTCCGGTTGCCTGGTGCTGTTGGGAGCGGCCCCACTATATCTAGCCCCTACATTGCAAAGGGCCAAGGGCTAGTGAGGGGAAGAAGTTCCCTGGCCGGCTGGTGGATCTAGTGGGCAAACTTCTGGCATTTCTCACACTTGCGAACATATTTCTGGGCGTCGGCTTGCATACACAGCCACCAGTAGCCTTGCGAAATAGCTCGGTAGGCCAAGGACCTGCCCCCTATATGACTGCCACAGATGCCTTCGTGAATTTCGTAAAGGAAGGCTTCCACGCTGCTCGGGTGCACACACTTCAGGTAGGGACCGGTGAAAGACTTCTTGTATAAAGCGCCTGATGGAGAGAGCCAAAACCGCTCAGACTTCACCAGCACTTTATGCGCTTCCTTCTTGTCGGCTGGAAGGGTCCGTTCTCTGAGAAAGAGGATTATAGAGTCCATCCAAGAAGGACCTAGCTCGGTGCAGAGTACTTCTGTCTGCTCGGTTTCCTCAATGCTGGGCCTCGGAAGGAATTCAATCAAAAAATGGTTGGGAGATGTGCTGTCGACCATAGAAGCAAGGCCGGCCAACTCATCTGCTTGACCGTTTTCTTCTCGGCCAATCTGTTGGACCCTGATCGCCTGAAATCGCTTGATATGGTCTCTGACCAGAGCTTGGTACTTCATCATTCTGTCATCCTTTGCCTCGTAAACCCCAGAAACTTGGTTAACCACAAACTGGGAATCACTGTAAACCATTAGCTCAGATGCTTGTATCTGAAGCGCGCTCTTGAGACCGGCCAATAGCGCCTCGTATTCGGCCTCATTGTTGGATGCTGGGAAGCCAAGGGTGATAGAATGTTCAATAGTCAGTCTGTCTGGCGAAATAAGAACTATGCCCAGCCCAGCACCGTGACGGTTCGATGCTCCATCAACAAAAAGTTTCCACATCTCCCCAACGAAGAGCTTCTAACAATCAGATGGGTCCTAGGAGGCTTGAAGGTTGATGGGATGTCAGTTGCTCGGCTGTACGGCGTCAAGTTCTGTACTGAGCGGTTCCACTTCAGCACCCCTTGGCGATTCGGTGCCGAACTCAGCAAGTTGATTCGTAATGCCTAAGTCCGTAGGCGAATCGCCAGGTTGCGGTATGATGCCGGCCGCAGGCTCTATGTTGAGAGGGCCTGCGTCTTCCCCCCTTGGTGATGCGGTACCGGACAGAGCAGGCTGGTCGGTGATACCCAATTTCGTCATCGCATCGCCGAGCTGTGGTATCATATAAACTGAAGGTGCTTCGGAGGGGGGCGCAAGTTCCGCGTCGTCAATGCCGCCAAGCTATGTTATTTCGGTCGAGCTTGTATTCACCTCTTCATCTGCCGCGGCAATATCGACTGGGCATACCGGATGAGTTCCAGGTGAGAATTCAGCAACGAAGTCGGCCAAAATCTGGGCTTTTATGGTAGTGCGCTGCTGGAACTTCACATCAAACTGTCCTAATTTGAACGCCCACTTAAGAATTCGACCGGAGAAGTTTGCCCGTTAGAACAAAGCTTTGAGGGGGGAACTCGGTCAAGACGATGATGGTATGGGCATGGAAATAGTGTGCCAACTTCCTTGAAGCCATCATTAAAGCTAACGCAAGTTTTTCCAGCGGCAAGTACCTCGACTCTACTGGTAGCAAGGCTTTGCTGCCGTAGAAGATGGGTAGATGTTTGATTCCTTCCGACCGGACAAGCACCGCACTGACTGCATGCTACGATACGGCCAGATAAAGGTAGAGTTCTTCTCCAGGCTTCGGTGTGACCAACAATGGCGCTGAAGACAAATACTCCTTGAGCTCGGCCAAAGCCCGGTCACACTCTTCATCCCATGAGAACTTTGATTTCAAAGCTTGAAAGAAAGGGCGGCAGCGATCTGATGACCGGCTTATAAATTGATTAAGCGCGGCGGCCATTCCGGTCAGATATTGCACGTCCTTAGCCGAGCTAGGCTGTTTTAACTCTTGCACGGCTCGGATTTGTGTAGGGTCTGCCTCGATACCCCGGTTCGTGACTAGGAAACCCAAAAAATTTTCGAATCCCACGCCGAAGGCACACTTAGACGCATTCAGGTGTAGCTTGTACTTTTTGAGAATGGCGAACATCTCGGTCAAATCGGACAAATGGTCTGCTTGCTATCGGCTCTTAACCACCATATCATCAATATAAGCCTCCATTGTCCGGCCTAGCAGAGGAGCGAACATCTTGGTCACCATCCTTTGAAAAGTTGCCCCGGCGTTCTTCAAACCAAAAGGCATGACTCGGTAGCAGAAGAGTCCCCTTGGTGTAGTAAACGAGGTGATCTCTTGGTCGGGCCCATGCATGGCAATCTGATGATAGCCGCGGTAGGCGTCCAAGAAACTGAGCTTGTTATGTCCAGCCGTCAAGTCCACAAGCTGGTCTATTCTAGGTAGAGAGAAGCTATCTTTCGGACAAGCTCGGTTGACGGTCTTGTAGTCAACGCAAACTTCGCCACTTCCCATTCTTCTTGGGCACCACGACCGTGTTCGAAATCCACCGAGGGTAGTGCACTTCCTGAATTGCTCGCGCCTCAAGCAAGTTTTTTACTTCCTCCGCAACTACCTCGGCGTGATGCAGTGCCGATCTCCTTGTTCGCTGAATGACCGGCTTGGCTCCGGGGAAGACATTGAGATGATGGCATATAAAACTCGGATCAAGACCGGGCATGTCGTAAGGCGACCATGCGAAAACTTCGATGTTGGCCATCTAAAACTCAACCATGTCGGTCCTTTCTTGGGCTATAAGGCTTGAGCCGAGCAAGAAGAACTTGTCCAAATGCTCTGTATCAATTCACACTTCCACCAATTCCTTGAAAGCTTTGTCCTCGGCCTTGGTGCCCACATCGTCAAGGACTCCCCGGTCTTCCGGTCCCTCAATCATTTGAACGAAGCCTTTGGCAGCTCGGCTCCCGTTGACTGCCACGAAGCATTGCTCCGACATGACTTGATCGCCCCAAATCTCCTCAATTGCCCCCCCATAACTGAGGGGAATCTCATCACCTGATGATAGGTTGACGCTACGGCTTGCATAACGTGAAGCCATCCCCTTCCAAGGATCAAATTATAAGTAGATGGCACCTGCAACACCCAGAACTCCACCTGTTTGACCACGGATCCTGCTTTGACTGGCAGGATAATCTTTCCCAAAGGCCACTCCGGTTGTGAGTTGAAACCAACCAGTGGCGAAGTTGCCGGGGCCAAATCTGTATCCCGGAGCTTGAGCTGTTTGAAAACGTCGTAGTACATGATCTCGACCGAGCTTCCCTGATCGATCAAGATCCGTTTGACATCAAATTCTTTGACGCGGAGTGTAACCACTAGGGCATCGTTGTGCGGCGTCTGAATGCGCTCTAGGTCTCTTAAGGACATCTTTCTCTTCGGTCTTCCCCCTCTTGATCGCAGGTTGAACCGACAAAACTTCCCTCACGTGTTCTGCCTTCTTGATCATACCTTGGAGCTCGCATACACGCGCCGGTTCCACTATGCCGTGGATGACATTAACAACCCTTTGTGGAGGCGCATCTCGGTCATCTGGTCCTCACGGCTCAATCGGAGCTTGATTGGCCTTCACGCCCCCATCAATGTAAAGGTCCAGGTGTCCGGCTGCGACTAGCTCTTCCAAGTGTTGCCTCAAAGGCAAACAGTCCTCTGTCCGGTGGCCTCGCTCCCGGTGAAACGTGCAACGGTACCTCGGATTGAAGCCCTTCTGTCCGTCGCCTAACTTAGCAGGAAACCGGACATACTCCTCATCACAGATTTCACTTAGTATGCGATAGATTGGAATCTTAAAGACCGTGGTGATGCATGTCCTTGCTTTCAACCTTCTACTTGCATTTGCTACGTCATCTCGGGGGTAGTCATCCCGATCGTTCCGACGTCCCCTACCCCGGTTTTTGCGGTTAGAGCCACGGTCCAATTCCTCAGCACGGTCACTTGATCGGCTTGACTCTTGTCCGACTGCGTGCACTTTTCCAGCTGACCTCTTGCCTGTTGCTACCGGAGTTGCCTTCGCGGTGGATGCTGAGGCATCGTCCTCTACTCGGATGTGCTCATTGATGCGCTGCATGAGCTGGCCCATGGATGTCGATTGGTGCATGGTAAGCGAGTCCCGCAGTCTATGTCCGACCGGGAGACCACGCTTGTATTGTGTGATTGCTAGGTTGACCGGGCAATCCAAGATCTCATTGAAGGTCTCCCAATATCTGAAGTTGTATGCCTTCAATGTGTCGCTCGGTTCCATCTTGACACTCAGTAGGTGGTCAATTTCCTTTGGTGTTTTTGTGTTGGTTTTGAAGCGCGTCACAAAGGCCTCGGCGAACTGATGCCACCTTTCTATGCTCCCCTCCGGCAACCTCTCGAACCATTTCAAGCCCAGTTCGCCTAAACTTGACGGGAAGATAAGGTACATAAGTGCGTCATTCCGCCTATGTCCGGCCATGACCTGTCGGAAGTGGCTTACGTGCATGTAGGGATCGGTTTTTCCGTCATAAAGTGTGAATTTAGGCTGGTGGAAGCCTGTCGGGAGCGGTGTTGTTTCTATCTCCAGGGAGAATGGGGTGGCGCTCAGCCTTGCCAAGTCTGTATCTAGAAGGAGTGGCGCCGCTTGGCGAGGTGGAGGCATTTTGACCTCCTCGCTGGCGTGAATCCCATAGGATAGCCGCTGGAACGCCGGCACTCTCTGAGCCTCCCGCCGGCGAGCTCGTTCCTTCAAGACTGCCCGCAAATCCTCTGAACGAGCGGAATAGGAGTACCTTAACGTCGTCACCGGACGCGAGGGCTGGTAAGTGTTATCTTGCGCGCTGGACTTCTCTGCGCGCACATCGGAATCACCAACATTGTAACTTCTGGTGATAGAAATGGATGGAGTGTGTCGCTGACTTTAACTGCCTGAACGACAGGGTTGGGTGCGCTCACTGTGGTCTCCCACTCCAGCCACACCCTTCCCTTTGACATGCCGTTTCAGCTCCTCTATCTCCGCCGCCATTCGCCGGATGACGGCGTCCTGGTCCCTTAGCTTGTGTTCCAGACGTCTAGCATGTGATTCTCTCCGCCGCCGATGACCGTCTGGACTCCGTGAATGACCATAACTTCTTCCGCACTTATCTCGCGCATCTCCCGACTGTCCTCCGGGGAATGTCTCCAGGTCCGCCATTGGAGGGATGGCAGGATGTCCTTCTCTCCGTCTGCTGGACTCCGGGGTAACTCCGTCGATGGCGGACAACGGAATCTCGTCGTTGTTCGCCATGGACGACGATTAGATGAGCCTGGAAGACAAGGTTTTGTCTGCAAAGTTTTCCCACAGACGGCGCCAATTGTACGGGGAGCAAATATTCCGTAGTGCCCGTACTCCTTTCGTCCAAGCCCCTGTCTGTCCGATCGACCTGCGAGCACAATGGCGGTGAGCTACCCGGCGGTGTGTGCCCGGAAAACCCCTCCGACGATCAAGTTAGCACACACCTTTGGATACAGAGAGAGGAGAGAGTTGAGTGTAAGTATTTCTCTTACCCAATGTTCATCTGTCCACGCATGGAGGGGCGCAGACATGCTCATATACCTTCTGCGCTCCAAATCTACTCCTAGTGATCTCTCGACACGTGGTACTGCTTTCCCATCTGTCAGCACAAATCTTGCTGAACATCACCTAACCTGACTGCCTGCCCACTCTACTGGGAGCACGGCGGCCGGGCTGCATCATCTCGGCTATCAACGGCCATGCTGCACTCCATGCCCGTGTTCCAATAACCAAGCTCAAGACCGAGCTCGGTTGCATTCAGGCATAGCCGAGCTCGGGGCAACTCAAGCTAGTTTACCGTCAGCCTTTCTGCCGTGCAAACTCATAAACTGTGGAACATCCACACCTAACCTGCCGCCGGACATCTCACTTGACCGGTTGCTATACCCTGAAGCCACGTAGCTCAGTCCAACCACGCTTTGCCTGGCGCCGGACATCTCACTTGACCGGCTTCTATTCATGAAGCCAAGTAGCTCGGTCCAACCACGCCTTGCCTAAACCGAGCAGATCCTTTCAGGACAGGGCCGCACTACCCCGGCCCAACCTTGTTTGGCCCAAATCTGTCCGGCCTATACCACGGCCCAATCCCAGATCGTAAATCTCCCTCTCACATGTGGTTCTATTAAAAAATTTATATTCCCATAAGTCCTGTGAGAAGTTTGTTGACACATTTACCCTCAATATTAGTTGTTAATATCATAAATAATAGTAAAATCATATATAGGAAATTGAATGTTAACATAAATCATATCTATATAAACGTAACGTAACGTGACACTTACATAAACGGAACGTGACACCTATATGTAACGTGACACCTACATAAACGTAACGTGACACTTACATAAACGTAACGTGACACCTATGATCTATGGTAACATGCAATTTCCTATATACGTAACGTGACACCTATATGTAACATGACACCTACATAAACGTAACGTGACACTTATGATCTATGGTAACATGACACCTACATAAACATAGATTATATCTACATAAACATAACGTAACGTAACGTGACACCTACATAAACGTAACGTAACGTGACACTTACATAAACGTAACGTAACGTGACACCTACATGAACGTAACGTGACACTTATGATCTATGGCAACATTCAATTTCCTATATAGGAAATTGAATGTTGCCATAGATCATATTTACATAAACGTAACGTAACGTGACACTTACATAAACGTAACGTGACACCTATGATCTATGGCAACATTTAATTTCCTGAATGTTACCATAGATCATATTTATATGAAACGTAACGTGACACCAACAGAAACCAGCAATATTTTCACATTCAATTTAAAAAAATAAAAACTCATTAAGTTTGCGAAACGTAACATGACACGTTACGTTACGTTTATGTAGGTGTCACGTTACGTTACGTTTATGTAGGATCTTGTGAAATACATTCCTATCTAAATAAGACTTGAGAGTCTATAAGAAATTACACAGGACTTAGCCTACCATAAGTGTCTGAAAAAGAACTTGTAAATAAGTCTCCCTATTTATAAATTAATTCAAATAAAAAATTTATTTATAAATTAATTTCACATTACTTTGACATTTGCATGTGACCATGTCATTACATGATCTGTCATGATTCATATATTTTTATCAGAAATGTTAGGTAACATAAAATTTTGTTTGAAAGATTGGTCGAACGGTAAAGATTTGAGAATAAAGGGTAAATTATACTGACACCCCCTGAGGTTTAAGTTTATTACAGTCCCCCCCCCCCTTTACATTTGGGAAATTACACTAACCCTCCTTGGCAGTCTAATTCCTTAACGGTGTTAATATTTAGGGTAAAATGACATGTTTACCCTTAACTTTTATACATATAAAACATTAAAATAATAGAGATATTTTATTTGTCATCTCAGCACATCTTTTTTCACCTACCACAAGCCTTATTTGGAGAGAAAGACTTAGAAGCCTCCAGAGAAAAGAGTGTAGAGAGAAGATAAAAAGAGAAGAGTGTAGAGGAAAGACTCAAGACTCGAGACTCATTGAAGACAAAGATCAAGGTATTCTCTGTGAAGGGGTTTCTCCATGAACGATCGGTGTAAGTAATTTCTTATTTTGTGTAGATGAGTTTGAGGTTTGGTGGAAGTAAAAAATGGGTTTTGTACTCTGTTTTTTTGTACAAATTGAAATTTAGTTTGTATGATTTTATTTTTCTCCATTAAGGTTTGAACATTGTTACCCATGTTCAAAACATGTTGAGTTTTTGTATTTATATATGGTGTTTTTGTGATTTGAACTAAGACGTTGAAGACAAGCAAATACAAAAACTTGATTTCATAGTCTGTTTGGTTTTGTTACCTTTTAGTGTTGTTTTTTTTTTTTTTTTTTAAAGACAGAACCTTGTTTGGACATTGTTAATGAACATTGTTTTTTTTTTAATGTTGAAGACAGACAAACAAACTGTGATTTGAACATTGTTACCTTTCAGTGTTGTTTTTTTTTTTTTTTTTTTTTCCTGCGCCTGGAAACTTCATTTTGCACAAACCTTATCCATATACCTGTAATGGTGTTTATGTGTTCTTCGTAGAGTGGTCATTTGAGTTCTGAACATATTTATTAATTGTTCCTTTTTTTTTTTTTGTTGGGGGGGTTAAATCACCAATTTTTTTACTTGGGTTTAATTGTGCTTTATGTATGAAGTTTGTAATTTCATTAATGTTGTGACAAAAATACTTGATTTCATAGTCTGTTTGGTTTTGTTCCAAAATCAGTTTTCTATTTTTTTTAAAATAAAAATTAATTCGACAAAAATAAATACGAAAAAGATATATATATTTAAATTTTGAGATTTTTTTTTTTCTTTCAAAAATGTAAAACTATATGAAATTGATGAGTATTTTTTATTTGTTATTTTATTTCAATAAATTAGTTTTTAGTTTTTTATCAAAAAATTCATAAACAAATTATGAAAATCAAACCAAACATATTAATGTTGAGGAAATTGATTTGTACAATATTGGGGGATAATTTTTTTTTTCTTCTTAAATGGATATTGGGGATAAACTGAGTTCTCATTTTTGTATACATGATTTGTCTATTATTTACTTGTTATATCAAGAAATGGTTACTGAAATGAGGCATGATATAGTGGTTCATTATAAAGGATCTGTTAATCACATTCTAAATATTGACCCAGACAAGTATAATCATATGGATTTAATTGCTGGTAGTTGTGAAATTGCATTAAGTAATGTCCTTGCAAGTCATGCGATTGCATTGGATTTATATGGTGTGGTACCAAGGTCAGAAGTTAGGATTGAACTCAAATGTGACCAGGATCTCCTTAAAATGTTTGGATTATATGTAGGAATTAAAGAAATTCCTATTTATTTTGACGTTACACACAGTTCAGCCCCTATGGGCTTCGAGGAGACCCATGAGACTAATATGCATTTGTAGCATGGGAGCAATAGTAGGTCAGCTATGGGTTTTCGATCTAGGCCTAGTATGGTTGATGATTTGTTCAAGGATTTGGATGATTATAGTGATGTGGATTGGAAGGAACTGGGTGATGATAACTATATTGACTGTGAAGATGGTGAAGAAGATGAAGCTTATATGGTTTTTGATTCAAATGAAGAAGATGAAGAATGGAATGGTGAAGAAGTTGAAGAAGAAATACATGAGGATGATGGGAACTGTTCTGATCTTGGTGGATTGTCAGATTATGAATCAAATGATGATGAAGGGAACTATTCTAGTGATGAACAAGATGTACAAGCTATAAATGCTAATAGGTTTATGAAGGGAAATATGTTTGAGATTAAAGAAGGGAAAACAATTACATTAGAGAAATGAATGATGTTTGAAGATATCTCCCACTTTAGGACTGTTTTGAGGGAATATGCCATTGAGAGGGGCTTCACATTGGTGAGATTGAAGAATGAGAGAGTTAGAGTAACAGCTCATTGTGGTTCTAGGGGATGCAATTGGAGAATCCATGCCTCACTCCTTCCTGATGGATTAACTTTCAAAATTAAGTCATTAGGGCCTGACCATACTTGTGTGAGAGTAGAAAGGAATCCTGAAGCAACATCAACATGGATAGCAGAAAAATTCATAAGAATCCTTAAGGGTAATCCAGGGATGACTCTTGAAGCTATGCACAATGAATTGACTGAAAAGTATGGTGTAGAGGCCTCAAGAATGCAACTTTATAGGGGGAAGAGGAAGGCATTGGAAGCAATTGAGGGTAATCATGCTGCATCATATAGTAAGTTGTCGAAGTATGCAAATGAAATAATGAAGACTAACCCAGGAAGTTTGGTTAAAATTGAAAGGGACAGAGTTGGTCCTAAATTAGATGTAGTTATGTTCAAGAGGATATTCATATCACTTGCAGCAATGCAGAAAGGGTTCAAAGATGGTTGTAGACCTTTTATAGGTGTAGATGGGTGTGTCACAACCCAAACCCGCCCCTATGGGTTTAGCACCGTAACCGGCCAGTAATCTCGTGATTACCGAAGGCCTGCTTAACAATAAAGACAGTAATACAGAGTACAGGGGCTGGTGGAAGCCAAAACAGTAATAAAAGATGTCCAATGAGCTGTGACAGTCTGTATGCAAAAAGACTTTTCTGAACATATTCACATTCATAAGCAAAACATATATACACCATATGTACAAACGTCCAGGTTAGAGACCAAATCCCTAATTAGCACAGTACAGTACAAGTCTTAAACAGTATTACAGAATAGAGACGGAAGGGTGAAACTGAGACACCCTAAAACAACCTTAGCTCAGTCAGATTTGGAACCTCGAGGTGAGGCACAATGGTTGGCTTGACAAAAAGGGAGTTACCTCGACGCTCCTAGCTCCGGTCTAATACCTGGACACCTACATATAAATATAAACAGTGAGCTAAAACTCAGTGAATAACATATGCGTAAAGGGATTAAGAATGAATGTTCTTTCAGTATTTAAAACAGTCATTTAGAAACCATAATGGTCATATGTGGTACATCCAATAGCAAAACAGTACAGTAGGTCTTAATAGACCGAACAGTCAGTTGATGGCCATCATAACAGTAAACAGTAATGGTTCCAAACATGAGAACCGACAGAGATCTCTGTAACAGTAGCAGTAACAGTACAGTAACAGTAGATTGCTATGGATGCCATGAATTCAGTGCACAAATAGGACAAATATTCATTCAATAAGAAATATCATTTCAGAAAGCAATACAGTAGATCATTCAGAAAATATTCATGATTGAACATATCTTTACAACATTGTTACTCACAGAGCACTGGGCTATAAGTAGCTAATGAGCGTCCTCGGATGCCAACCCTACACAGTTACAGAATGAACACACACTGAGTTACACACTTGGGTTTGATAACTTAACCCCTATCTTGTCTTGGTGTGGTTCTACATCAATATCCTCCTTAAGATGCCTTAAACATGCCCTAGGAATGCCTAGGATGGAAAGAGGATGCAAAGATACACTTTAAAACACTTTTCAAAATTTGCTGAAACAAGAGTCCACGCTCGAGCGTGGCTTTCTACGCTCGAGCGGACATGCAGACAAAGGAGCTCCGCTCGAGCATGACTTTTCCCGCTCGAGCGGACTGCAAACTCAGGCAAAAAGTACTGATGCACAAAAATCACGCTCGATGGGGCGCTCGATCCCCACGCTCGAGCGTAAGACTCAGGTCCACGCTCGAGCGTGAAGTCCTTCGCATCGAGCGGACTGCAAAAACAAAATGAACTTCTGGGTATACGCATTTCACGCTCGAGCGTGGCTTTCTACGCTCGAGCGAAGTGCAAGACTCAGAGTGTACGCTCAAGCGTGAAGTTCCTACGCTCGAGCATGGGTCCAAAATCTAGAATTTCCAAATTGAACCTCCAAGCACAAACCCAACTTTTAAAACAATCAAATTCGATCCCTTTTGGGATAATTTTCTGGAAAACAGTATAAAACCCATAATACGACATGTTTCAAAAGATCAATTTGCAAAATCAAAGGCCCAAAGGTAGATCAATTAAACACAAATTTCAAAAGGCTAGAAGAAACAATGCAAATTCAACACATGCATGGGTTCCTAGGAACTCCAATGCTCTAAAACGAGATCAAAGCAAGATTTAACTTCAAAACATGGTGAGTTCATTGATCAAGACCCAAAAGATGAACATGCAAGTAGAAATTCTCATGAAACAACTTCAAAACTCAAGAATGTGCACATGCATGCATTATCTAGCTCTCAATTCAACATTTTAAACCAATTTATGACTTTAAAACTCTAATCTTCCATGAACCATGCAAGAACTAACTTAAATTCACAATTAAGAAGATGAATTCTCTACCTTATGTCTTGAATTCAAGGTATAGAAGCTCAATTATACAAATGCTCTTCAATACTCCTAATTCTCCAAGCCAATTTTTGATGAACTCAAGTTCTCTCCTATCTCTCTCTCTCTCTCTCTCTTGTCAGTTTAGTCTCTAGAGGAAAAGGGTGAGATGGTGTTTATAATGCAATAGTTAAGTCACTAACAAGGGTGTAGGAAATGGCCACTCAATGGCAAGTTTGGTAATTAAACAAACTAAAGCAATTTAACATTATCCTATCCAATTTAATCATTCTAAATCAAATTTAAATTAAACCTACCATAAAATCACATAAATCCTAATTAACATAACATTATCCTATCCAGTTTAATCATTCTAAATCAAATTTAAATTAAACCTACCATAAAATCACATAAATCCTAATTAACATAGAATACCAATCGATTTTTGATTCGGTCGCCGATAGGACCTTCAATTCGCAATTCAAAGATAAAACATGAACATATCATTTAATGAGTAACAAATAGAAATGCATTTAAAACAGTATACTCTTGCAATCAATTCAGAATCTCAATCAAATCAGTTACTTATCATTCTCGGTCACAGTTTAGCATCAATCAGAGGTGAGGGTTGTCATAGGGTGTCATTTGAAAGGTCCTTATGGTGGAGTCTTGCTAGCTGATGTGGCCTTGGATGGGGATAATGGTCTATTTCTTTTAGCATATGTTGTTGTAGAGTGTGAATGCAAGGAGAGTTGGAGATTCTTCTTGTACCATCTACGCACCATTATTGATGACGGTCCTCAAAGCAAGCCATGGACTATAATGTCAGATGGCCAAAAGGTAAATTTATGCACTGTGAAATGAAATAATTTAGTTTGTAATTTGTCTAATGAATTTATGCATTTATAATAAAACCTTTTGTTCACTTTTGTTTTGTATTAGGTCATTGAACCTGCCTTGAAGGAAGTCATGCCTGAAGCAACTCACAGGAGGTGTTGTAGACACCTGTTCAATAATTTTAAATCAAAATTTCCTGGTTTAAAGCTTAGGGGATCATTTTGGGCTGCAGCTAGAGCATATACTCAGAAGGATTACAACATAGCTATGAGGCAAATTGAAGAGGTGTCAAGACCAGCCTATAAATGGTTAAATAACTTGAAACCAGAAGTTTGGTCTAGACACACCTTTGATCCTAGAGTGAAAAGTGACCATATCACTAGCAACATGGTTGAATCATTTAACAATTGGATTGGGAATGTAAGAGGGAAACCTGTCATTACAATATTGGAAAGTATTAGGACCAAATTAATGGGAAAATTGCATAAAAGATTTGAGAAAGCTGCTACATGGGAAAATTTGGTGACCCCTACCATTAGAAAGAAGTTAGATGAGGTTGTCTTCAAATCAAGGATGTGTAAGATCACATTTGCTGGTGGAGATGAATATCAAGTGATGGAAGGTGTTACTGTACACATTGTAAACCTCCTAAGCAGGTCCTGTTGTTGTAGAGTTTGGGACATTAGTGGAGTCCCTTGCAAGCATGCAGCTGCTTGTATTTCTCATATGGGGATATTATTCATCCCATACATGATGAGAGTATGTGGGATGAAGTTCCAGAAGAAGCTTTAAAGCCTCCAATTCTTAAGAGATTGCCTGGTAGGCCTCCAAATAGTAGGAGAAAGGAAGTTGGTGAAGCTGCCTCTGGAGCTAGTGATTCTAGAAGGTCATGCACTATTAAATGAACCATATGTAAAGAAATTGGGCACAACAAAAGGACTTGTCAAAGGGCTCCTGTGAAGAGAAAGGGTAAATCTAGCTCAACTAGTGGTTCAAGTGTTTCTACAGCAGGGCAAACAAGTGGGGTTGCAATGAGCCAAGAAAGTGGAAAAGGTTCAAGCCTAGAAAGGGGAATTTCTATTAAAGAGAGTAATGCAGGTGGCAGTTGCACAGGTAATAGTAGAGGTTCAGGTCATGGAATTCCAACTGGAAGAGGTGCAAGTGGTAGAGGTTCTACTTCAACAGTGGTAGGGGGACAACATGTAAGTATCACATACTTGATTATTGAATGCATTGAAACATTACTTATTTAGTGTCATTATATTTTTATTTAATGTGATGTAGGATGAAGGGCAGCCTGGAGTGCAGTCCAGTAAATAGAGTATGTCTTGACCATGGTATTTGGCTCATGTATTGCTCATTTAATAATTAATTATAACTTGTTACTCTATTTGTTATTGTATTCTTGTTACAGAACTAATTTTTGTTTATTCTTGTTATTTGTATTAGATGGTTGGAAATTATGCAGCATGCCATATGAGATGGAACAAGAAATGTAATGTTTCAAGACAAATTATATGATATATTTTTGTGTAGGTAATGTGGTATATTTTTGTAAATGGGGACAATATAGTATATTTTTGTATATATTCTTGTAAAGGGGAACATGATATATTTCACTAAATTAGGAAGATGTCCCCTTACATGTTTTGTGAAGGGGAACATGATTATGTATGCTCATTTATTTTTTGGCCATATGAGCATTAACTATTATTAGCACTTTGGGTAATGCATTTTGTGAAAATAGAAGATGAAGATATTGAACTCAGGACTCTCCTCCTCTTTTTATTTATTTATTTATTTATTTTTCAGTTCCTCTGTTTTTCTCAATGAGTTTGATTGAGATTCATTTACCTTTTATTAGCAGCTTCCAACTTGCAGGTCTCATAGAGGGTAATTTAGTCAACTAAACTTGTTTGGGCTGATGTCATCAAGATTCTTTTGATGGCCTTAACGTCCATATGACGGCAGGGGTGTTTCTGTAATGCAATTGTTAACCTCAAGGGTGGGGATGTAATATCCCGAATGTGAGGGGAGTATCTGTATTAAACATAAACCTGAGGGGGTGTCTGTGTAATTTACCCGAGAATAAAATTTAAAGTTTCGAGTTTGAATCATTCTAAAGAGTCACTAGAGGTTTGCTTGATTGTTAACTTCAGAATCTTGAGATTAGTTGAGGTGTGTACAAGTTGATCTGGATATCTAGTTATAAAAATTTTAAAATAAAAAAAAAAACTTCAATGATTGTTGTCCTTAAATACTTTTTTTTTTAATTTTTAAATTTATAGTATTGTTAATTTTTTATTTTGTAACAAAATTCGCATGACAATTAAATCTTTGCCTACAATCTAATACACTTCTCATATTTCTAGTTTGCATAAAGTATATCCAAGTTATTGAAGAACAAAATCCACGTTAAAAAAAAAAAAGAAAAAAAAAAAGACCAAACTCATAAATGGAGCCTAACAAGTAACTGCAAACCAAAACAATTACAGTCGTAATTTTTGAAAATTTGAAGTTTATTTTTAATTTTCA
This sequence comes from Camellia granthamiana, assembly GCA_036172215.1. Taxonomy (NCBI): domain Eukaryota; kingdom Viridiplantae; phylum Streptophyta; class Magnoliopsida; order Ericales; family Theaceae; genus Camellia; species Camellia granthamiana. The sequence continues at coordinate 91,509,498 of CM069909.1, forward strand.
TCCTGTAATTTGCCAAGAAACCAAATCATTGAGTTGGCATGTGTGTATCACGAGGAAGAGTGCAAATTTATCACATTTTTTTGTATTTCAAAATTCATGTTTGGATGTAATTTGGTGGTGCACGAGTCTATGTTCATTTGCTGTTGACATATATTGTTCTACTGATTTGTGATGGTGATCGCCATGGGTTGGGTAATAGTTTGATTGGTATTATGCCATGCTTCTAATATTATCAAAATAAGTGTTAACCTCGGACTGAATTGATCAAACTCCAAAAAAGTATGCCCATGCCCGCCAATTCACAGGCTTAGCATTTTTTTTTTTTTTTTCAAACAATAGAATGTTAGTGGTTAGTAAGTAAGATTATAACGAAAGAATAGTAATTGCTCGATCAACTCGAATCATGAATTTTTGACATTCTTACTGTCCTAAGAGATAGTTACATACGCTATTAAGCCAATTGTCATGTCCATGCGTAGGCCTAAACAAGTTTTTTTTTAGTAGGCCTTGTTAGGTAAAAATGTAAACTAGACTTGAATTGTTTATGCAAGCAAAGATGTAATTTTCTTATTTTGGTCATTTTTAAATCTTTTTAAATTTACTTAATCTTGATACACTCTAAACAAAAAATATTTGTGAAGGAATCTAAAAATTATTCAATAAATATAAAAAATAATGAAAATGTATAGAATTTTATATTTTTTTATATTTAGTGAATTTTTTAAATAAAAAATTATAAAATTTTACTTTTTAATTGCATCTAAAAATTTTAAAAAATACTAAGAGGTGTTTTGGGAAGATGGTTAAAACCAAGCTTTTTAGTTTTTTTTTTTTTTTTTTTTTTGAAAAAAATGTGTAAAAAATGTGAGGTGATGTGATTTAAAATAGGTTAATGTTGACTTTTGGCTTTTAACTGTGTTGCCAAATTGGCCTTAAATTATTTAAAATTACTAAAAAATATGAAGAATTTTTTTTAAAAAAACTCTATTTAAAAAATAAAATATTTAAACTTGACTAACTATATAGAGGCTGTTTAGGAAGTGATTATTTATTTATTTTTATTTTTTTTGTTATTTTGATAGGCTATTTTAGTTTTTATGTTTGAGAAGATGAGTTGATTTTTAGAAGAATTACATATATGTGGAAGAAAGAAAAAAATTACAAACACATAGGAGTGCAATGTGTCGGTAATTTTTTATTTTTTATTTTTTTTTCTACTTGTATGTAGTTTTCTTTTGAATTTTTTTGTTTGATTATTGTATTAAAAAATGTGTTTGAAATAATAAAAAAAGGGAAATGACAAAATTATTTCTAATGATTGAATAATTATTTGGGGGGACTCGTCTTCTATGATTGAAACTCTTGTATGTATTTAAAATTGGCTTCGAAGCAACCTTCCAATTTCTCTTCGAAAGGCGATGGATGATGTGGAGGAATTTGAGTAATATGACTCAGGTATATGAGAATTTATGTATCTTCATTTTTATTTGTACTGTTCATTTTCTAATGTAAGTTTTATTAGTCTTTTCTTGTTGACTCCTAGTTAGGTATTTTGGAGTCAAGCTCATCTTCAAATTCAACCTATAATGTTGATGCTATAATTGAACTCTAATATCCATTTGCTCATTGGTAATTTTTTCATATACTCAACACATTTTCTTACTCTATTAAGATGCAATTTATAGACATTTGTTTATCTTTTCGTTACTTTATTCTTTTACACTTTTTTTGTCAAAGGAATTATAAAGATTGGAGATTAAAGTTTATATTTTTTTAGTTTCTTTTTGTGCAGGGTTCATCAACCAAATGCATGGAATTGGAATTTTTGGAAGTTGGATTGGATGTGATTGATGATAAAGTTTGATATCTTAGAAATGTTTTTATTTTATTTCATGGGTTTGAATTGAATGAAGTTTGACCCAAAAAAAAATTTTTTAATCGCATTTTGGATGAATGTAAGTTAATGAATTTTTATTGTTTTATTTTTTTTTATTACATTTTGGATGAATGTAAGTTAATGAAGAATTTTTTTTATTTTTTTATTTGGGTTAGGAATGATGAATGTAGGATGAATGCAAGTTAATGATGAATGTAGGATTTTGAATGATTTGTTTGGGTTTCGAATTGATTTTGTTGTGTTGTTTATTTTATAAGTTTTAATTCATTAATTATTAATGTTGGAGCATTTTAGAAAATAGGAGGAAAATGGTCCAAAATAAATATTGACAGAATGTAAAAAAAAAAAAAACTTAAAAATAAATTTTTGAAAAAAGTCCAATCCGCAAACCGTCTGTACATCCGTAAACCCTATCCACACAAATTGCAAACCACATTGTAGGCGATTGCGGGTTGACTTTTTTCCAAATCGCATAGATGTAGGCAGGTCCAAACTGAATCGCAAACTGTCCCAAACCGAACTGTGGACACCCCTAATTATTGTGGTTTTCAAAAAAATTCAAGGATAAAATTGTCTTTTCACATACTTGAGAGCCCACATGTGGATGTGGGGAGCTTCTATTTGCATACACACATTCCACTCTATGCACATCTTTCTCAATACACACACTTAAAAAATTAATTCCAATTTATTTTGTTCACTGCATATACTTTTTATTCCACATCTACCCTCAAATGTAAATCATGCACATATACACACACCCAGACCCCTAAACCTGTCTCTCACACACAAACCCCTCAGGCCCCAAACTCGTCTCTCTCTCTCTCTCTCTCTCTCTCTCTCTCTCTCTCACACACACACACACACACACACCCATCTCTCACACTCTACCTTTCGTCCCCAAAAGCTGCATCCATTCATTGAAAACATCTCGTTGAAGTATTGAAGACATCTCATTGAACCATTAAAAACATCTCATGTGAATTATTGAAGGAATTCTTCACATTTGGAGAACTTAGTGATTAAGGCCGAAATGTACATCATTGAGGCCGTTAATTAGAATCTCTTAACTTCACTTGCTGGTCAAACTGTATACTTTATGTGTGTTGAGTGTCAATCAGGTTGTACATCGTCGGAGCATAAAATAGGCAAAAAGACAGAATTTGGAGAGAGTTGACTTTCCCGCACGTGCGTTGACTTTTCCCGCACGTGCATTGACTTTTTCTGGGAAAGTCAACCCGACATTTTAAACCTGTTTGGACGAGATTGGAAGTATAAAAAGGCAAGTAAAAGGCTGGATTAGGGTTCTGAAATTGTTTTGACCTAAAGAGAGAGGCTAGCGTTTGAAAGGGAAGGAAAACAAAAGCTTCAAGGATGTCTCCAATGGTGGTTCCTTCTCCATCTACCTCCTTCCACTCCTCTATGAGTGGCTAGTCTCCTTTTCTAGGGTTTTGATGAAACCCTAGCCATGTAATTATTTTGTTTTCTTTTTGATTTTTAATTATGTAAAGGTTTGAACAATTGTATGGTGATTTAGAAATTCATATATATATTTTTCATTATCTCTTCGAATATTTGACTTTCTGTGATTGTTGAATGTTATCCATACATGAGTTTTATATTCTTTCACATTCAAGGTATGAGACGAATCATACTACGAGGGACGAGTCATGTCACTACCCTAGTTTAGAGTGAACGGTTCGTACTACTTGAAATGGTTCGTGCTCGTACATTGAATGTGATGATTTTCTTGTTAAATACTTTGAACTTGTAACTGCATTTCGTTCGAACCATAGCATAATTAATTTCAATTGGAAACCCTAATTACGTGGCTAGTGGTGGACTCTTTGCCCTAGTTTTTTCCCTAATTCAGTAAACCCAAATTCATTTATTATTGATAATTTAATTCCTTAGTTTAATTTATTCGTTATTAAATTAGGTTATAAACAACCAATCTTTTTATCAAAATTAATTTAGAAATTTGACAATTAAATTAGTTTAATTTCACAATAGTCCCTGTGGATCGATACCTGGACTTACCATTATTCTGAAAGAATTTGGTGTAGTTTAGTATTTAATTTTGGTGTGCTCAACGACCCATCACTTAGGTTAGTTTACTTATTTCAATCCTCATTGCAATGTAGGGTTTGTTTTTACCATTTTCGAAACGAAGCCCACTGAAATGAGCAATATGTTCCTTATTCGTAACTGGTTTTCTGAAAATAAACAACTTATTTGGAAGTAGAATTCCGAAAATTATCATTTATTTCGACAATAGTTCATTAATATGTTTAATTCGGACGACATTCAACTTCCAAAATTAATGTGGTTTTTCGGTTTTCAACTTTTGAACAAAATAGATATTTGCGGTTTTTAACTTCCGAACGGTTTTTCCCCCCCTCTTTTGTGTATTCTTTTTACAATTGTATACTCATCAAATATATTAATTTTTGCAGATAATATGGATTCTAAATGTTAACAACGTGTTCCACCTACTGCTTCAAATAGATGACGTTGTGAATTGGATTTTGACCATGAACGAGGATGAGGGCGTGGGCGAGGACGATGTCAGGGTCGTGGTCGAGGTCGTGATCCAGTTTTGGTAGAATATGATATCCCCAATGCCAGTCAAAGTCGTAGCCGAAGCCAAAGACGAGTTAAAGGCGATGATATGCCTAACATGTTATTTGTCAGTTGACAAATTTTTTGTGATGTTTTTGTAAGCTGACATTGCTGTACACATCTTGTAATGACATTATAAAAGATATTTTGTTATTAGAATGGAATAGTAACAATGGTCGATGACATTGTAAATGATATTTTCTTATTAGAATGTAGTGGCAACAATGGTCAATAACATTCAATTCATGCCACATAACACATCAACAGCAAAAAAACACATCTATTAATTTCTTCCATAGTTCTAACATTGTCAAATGTATACATGTGTCATTCGACATCAACAACATCAAATGTCTCTCGAGTAGCTACAGTATCATGAATGATGTCTTTGAAATGCTGAATGCAGCGCACATATGCATCATCCCAGTCGACAGCACAAGGGTGATGGTATCTGTTGGTTTTAAGAAGAGGAAGACAATATCTGTTGGTTTTTAGAAAGTTATGCCAAAATATTTGGTACAGTTTTTGCTTATTTGTGAAGTTGGTGGAGGTGATGAAGTTTTTCAAGGTGGAAGGGTGAGAGGGGGGGAGCGGTGCCCATTGTGTTGGTTCCAGTGAGGAATAATGGGAAGAAAAAAAAAATGAAGAAAAAAGGGAAGGAAAAAAAGAAGAGAGGTAAGGATGAAAAAGATGAGGGGTAGTAAAGTTATTTTCTTGAGGAATTGAAGGGTAATCAACGAATTTAATCTTTAATATTGACACTGTTACAAGTCAAACTCTGATAGTAGATGGAAGAATTTATAAAATCTCAAGAGAAGAGATGTATTTGTAATTTATTTTTTAATCAAGCTTAGGATTTTGCCCTAGTTAAATTTTGGCTACCTTTGGCAAAGGCTAAGTTATCCAAAAAAATTCAAATATTTTTTTATATTTTCTTTCCGTTTTGCATATTTTTTTTAAAAAGATAAAAATTTATTTTTAAATATTTAAAAAAATTCAATTTATATTTTAACTAAAAAATTATTAAAAGAATCACTTTTAAAATAAACCCCGTCGACAAGTGACTTGTATTCACATTTAAGTGATGGGGGTATTCACAGAAGATGGTAGCGGAAAAGGCTGGAGCACCAACAAGGAAGGTTATGCTTTTTTTATTTTATTTTTTCATAGTCACTAATTGTAGTCAAATTTAGAGATTTTTTTTTTTTTTGAAAATGGAAAATATTATATTAATAAAACAATAATAGTACATCAATATTTGACATAAATTTTTAAATCAGTTTCAAGAAAAATTGAGAAATGAAATATGGCATCCTTTGCTTAGCAAACAAAGGTAAAACCACTTATCTACCCTTGAGGTTTATATGTTAAACACCTAAAATGTAACGTATCCAACATAAATTGAAGACATATTTGTTTGATAGTGAAATCCAATTCTGTTCTTTTCAAATATAAATTAATACAAAACACAATCTCAAAGCTTTTATATATTCAAACAATTCTCAAAAGTTTTGGTAAATGTCCCCTTTGTCAACCTCAAGTATTCCTTGGAGGACAACAAACCAGAGCAACTCTTTATTTTAGTCCCTTTTTAACCTTTTGAACCATGTTCCAACCCCATTAAGCAGAGAAATTGAACCTTCTCCCTGCGCACACATTCTTACCATTTTAGAAAATTTCATCATTTGTGGGGCCTCATGATTGTCACTTTCTGTAATTGTGTCTATTTAATTTATATCCTGAGTATTATTGGTAATTTTTTTTCAATAATTGGAAAGAAATCAAGCTGAGAGCATGAGTATTTCCATCTCCGGATCAAATCCTCCATCATAATTTTCTTGTAATGATTTTGTTGTGATAATCTAATGATTTAAGTTTAAATTTAAAATAAAATCACATTTTAAATGTCACTTTATTTAATTTTTAAACTCAAATTATTAAATTATATACTTTACATGTCTGATTATTGTAAAAAGAAAAATAACATTGTCGCGAAAAAATAATTATAGAGAATCCTTATCCTACACTCCCCTAGCACAAAAATAAGAAACGTATTTGATGTGGCATAGAAAAACAATGTACTACATAATTGGTTTTTATTTTATTTTATTTTTATAATTGGTTTTTACCTATACATATGAGTTTTTTGTGTAGATCAACATAGGATGAAAACTGGTAGTGAAAACTATTATATTCATCATGTGACAAATTTTAATCTCTTTGCAAGTAATTGAATATTTAGGAAAAGTCTAAAAACTCAGAATTTTGGATTAAGAAATGATCCAAAATATAAATTAATAGTTGAGATTTAAATAGTATATTGTGGAGTTTATGTATAGATTAAATTTGGATCACATATTCATATTTCTTGGCAAAATTCTAGATATAAATTATGAGTATCTAATGTTTCTAGAATATTTAACTATGCAAGTTTTGGGCTGGTTCCCCATAAAACTTGGTTCCCCATCCAAAAAGAAAAAGGAAAAAACAAAAGAAAAGAGAAAAAACAAAAAAAAATTATAGAGGGTTTGAAACTTCCTAGAATCCTAGCATTTTATTACTATTATTATTTTTTATGACAAATGTATGTACCATAGACTAGTTATCAGTCAAACCCTCTAAGCCCCTCCCAACTCATGATGTTTTCCCAAAGTGTGGCCTTTTTGAACCATCTCTAAACCTTTTTAAATCCCATATATGATGTTCCATGTCACTTTCAAAGTGATAAACTTGATAAATGCAAAATTCAAGCCTTTCCCCTTATAAAAGAAAGCTAATTCTGACAGAGCAAAACCAAATCTTTTCCAAGTATACTGGTAATTCATTCTTTCTTCTCTCCCCTCTCTCTACTTTCTCAATGAAGATTTAATTTCTTCTTCTTCTTCTATACTAACTCGTCTCTATCTTTTCTTGTTCAGGCAAATTGACATTAATCCAATAATGACTTCCTATGAAAGAGCAAACATGGGAAGGAGCTTTTCTGGAGGGATCAATGTCGCGTTTGTTAGGTCAAGAAGCTACATCTTGCAACAACAGCTTATGACGCCCACTCACCACCTCCATGCCATTTTCTCATTTCTTGCTTCGCTGCTCCTCAACTTTCTGCAATTGAAGTACCAACCACAGCTTGTTTCTCCATTTGAAACACATCCCACGACCACGCTTGTTTCCATCACTAGTTTGATTGTGTATTGCTTCGCATACGATGCTGAGCTGAGATTTTCTTCAGTTGATCATGATATGCCAGATTATGGCCCTGTCATTAGCCATGTCATGGGGTTGTTTGGTTCTCTCTGTTTGGTTTCTTTGGCTTCAATTCTTTGCCCAGACTCAGTCAGGGTGGTTTTGTATTTGCTCTACCCTCTGTTTTTAGCAAGCCAGTTTGAGTTTGTACACTGCCAACTTCAGATGCTGTGGAACTGGCTTCATCAGAGAGTGACAAGCAGGTTTCAGCAAGAAATGCGCATGAGACGAGCGTCGATCAACAGGCAGCTTTGGTTCATAACACCGGCCAATGCACACAGGGGAGGCTTACTTCCCCTGTACCAGTAAGAAATGGCCGGTGTTTTTGGACCCAATAAATTTATGAACACATAATGTATATGAATGGATAAGATTTTTCAAAAGTTGTCTCGATCAACAAATCTTGTAAAATTTTGTCCATTTTGGTGAATTTTGTGTTCATTTATGTGTCTGGTCTATTATGTAGTGTGCCACATCTGATATGGCTTTGTTTAGAAGTCTCTATTTTTTGAGTCCCTGTTCTCGTCCTCTGTTTTTTTCAGTGTATGTAATGCTTACGAACACTAGTTCTGGAAGTTTGTTTGTTTGTTTGTTTTTTTATTTTTATTTTTTATTTATTTATTTATAAAGAAAATAAAAATAAAAATCATAATCACAGTTATCAAAGACAAAATTGCATTACAAAAATTCCCAAATAGGCAGAGAAGTTTTAATTTCAGTGCAAATTGAGATTGTCACATGGTAACAAGGGTGGAGCTTAGATTATATACAATTTTTTTTTTTTAATTTACAATTTCACTAATTCGATAACTTTTGACATATTGGAATGATTTTTTTTTTTCATTGATCTTTTTTTTTCCCTATAACTTTTGAGATTGGAATGATTTTTTTTTTTCTTCATATAATTGACAATCTTAAATCTTAAACCTTGAATGAATAAAATCCCAAATATAATGTGGCTAGTGGAAATTTCAGAAGAACAAATCAGAACCAAATTTTAAGCTAAAGATAGAAAATGATAATCATTAGGGGCAATTTTTGAATGAAATTTTTTTAACCATATATAGAAATTAAAATTCCACTGTACCCTCAAAATCTTTGTCCCCTCTATTTCCAATACACTTTCAATTCTAAATGTGATGAGAATTTTGAAATATAAAAATTTTAAAACATAATCTTATAATTAAAAATACATTAAAACAACTGCCATAATAATCCATGTCTTAATTTTTCCAACCACTTTGAGGGGAGATGCTCACACTTTTTTTTTTTTAAATAATTTTTTTAAACAATAGCTGGCCCCCACTTGCCCCTAGTGCATACAAATCCATTCTGGTCAACAAGGTAAACCTGTCAATTTGTAAAACCTCCTAACCAAACAACTATTACATTGAGCCATTTGAACCCTTGTGATATATTACAGTTGCACTTTGAGCCCCTTCCATTCCTGGTTTGTAAATTTCCAAGAAAGGATCTTCAAGAAAAGCAAAGACTTTTCTCGCTAACATTTTAATTTGCTTAGACTGCCCTATCAGACAATTGATGATCATAACTTAACTTCTCTATCATCAACCACATGACAAAAGTGGCAACTAAACGTAATTGAATAAGGTCGTTTATTTGAGTGTGTTGACAAAACGCCCATTTAGATTAAATAGTATAAAATTCATCAATTAAACTGAATTTATACTTTTAATATTACCAAAATTAGGCACACATAAACGGCACACATATTCACAAGTTTATGAGCAAACTTGCGAGGGTCGGATAATTATTCAATAATTTTAAAATATTATGTTATATTGCATGTTCTGTATTCTCAAACTAATATTGTGACGAAAAACTGTGCATAGGATAATATTGACTTATTTTTGCTAAATATTTAATATATTCCTCAACCAAAAATACTACATTAATAATATTAGATATGTTACTTCAAAATTACTTAATAATTTTTCGTGAAAATTATATCTAATTATGTGTCTTTAAAATCCACAAGCCTTCAATTTTATTTTATTATTATTATTTTTGTGTGTGGGAATAATGTGTTCCTTTGGGCTCTGGCCCCACAATTCAAAAGTTTAGTTAATTCATGGACACTAGTCCCAAAAGATTTGCATTCACATCAGAAAAAGGTAAGACTATCAATTGTATCTTCTGCGAGCCCACCATTACCATTCCTTCAATTGTATCTATTGAACCTTTTGAATTCTCTTGATATATGTATAACCGATGTTACCATTAATGATTATATGTATAACCGATGTTACTAACAAAAAAAGGTAAGACTATCAATTGTATCTTTTGCGAGCCCACCATTACCATTCCTGCAATTGTATCTATTGAACCTTTTGAATTCTCTTGATATATGTATAACCGATGTTACAGTAAATAGCATTTTAAGTCCCTTTTTTGTTAGTAAATTTCTAGGAAAAAAGCAACGTGTTAGTAAAGTACTTTTAAGACTATTTCTATTTAAGTTTAAACTATTCTCATGTAGATTAGATATTTCTTCTCCTAGGATAGAAAAGAAATGAAAATTAAGTCATGTATTGATTTGTTGGTCCTCCTTACAATAAAGTCATCAATGGCAATTTATAAAAAAAAAAAAGTAGGAAAGAACTTCTATTAACCATCATCTAACCATCCATATAACTTCCACCTTCTTACATTGCCACTTGTTCACCATCTATTGAATCTTCAAAACTTGACTTAACTTCTCTTCAGATTTATACAAAAAAATGTAGGAAAAAACTTCTATTAACCATCATCTAACCATTCATATAACTTCCACCTTCTTACATTGCCACTTGTTCACCATCCCTTGAATCTTCAAAACTTGACTTAACTTCTCTGAACTCTTAAGATTTTCTTGCATAATAATATAATAATAATAATAATAATAACAACAATAACAATAATAATAAGCAATAGAAAGTTTAAACCTAATTATAATCGATTGAAATTTTATTTATGGTGCAAATAATGTCCCTCCCCCAAAAAAAAACTTTTTAAGAATGAGTATTCGAATTCTTGAAGAGTTGTATGAACATAAATATAAAATAGAAAATTATGAAAATTATAATCGATTGACCATATATATATAATTTTTTGTTTATTATGGCCACATCGAAATACTCTCCCATTACTGTTATATAAAAGTTAGAAATAAAATTCTGAATTTCTTTTTATAAACCACTTTATCAAAATTAATTTTTGATGTGAACCACAAAGCCATTGTAGTTGTTGGATGACAGAAATTATAATGTCAATTGACTTTAGAAAATTAAATTTTTTGACAAATTAACAATGTCGAAAAATTCAAATTCATCAAATGTGGGTTGTTTATAATTTTTGGCCATGTTTGGCTTAAAATCATACCCTCTAATAGGATTTTCGCCATCATTTTGTGATGCTTTTTCATCAAATTTAGTCATATTTGGCTTAAAACCATGCCCTCCAGTTGGATTTTGTAATAACCCTCACACTAAGTACTGATAAATTATTGATTAATTACCGATTACTGTTAAACTGAGACTGATTATGACTGATAATTGAATCGACTGAAGTACTAAACTGACTAACTGAAAACTGGAACTGAATTGATTGACTGTAGCTGTTTAAATTGCATTTTATCTGTTGACTGTTTGATTATCTGTTCATGTTTGTATGTTTAAACTGCAAATTGAAGGCCTTATCGGCGGCCGAATCGGAAATTGATTAGCGTTTTATGATCATCGTAATTTATGTGAATTTATGGTATATTTATCCGAAAACTGATTAGGTATGATTAAATTAGATTAAATATTGGTAAATTACAATAGTTGACTTAATTACCAACATGTCACTTAGTGGCCCACTTAGGCAACATATTTGAGCATTGTTATACACTTGCACAACATTTCATCAGCCACATTTTGAGCCCACAACCGACCATAGAGAGAGAGGAATTGAAAGAAGTGAGTTCATCTTGTGTTATTGCTTGGAAATTGAGAAGATTGGAAGGACTTTTGCTTGATTGTAGTCCTAGGCTTGCATTGGAGACCTAGGTAAGAGAATTCAACCCTCCATTGTTGTCTTTAAGCTAATCCTTGCATGATTCATGCTTCATTGTAGAGCTAAGTCTTGATTTAGTTCAAACATGTTGAATTAGAACTCACTTCATGCATGCATGTTTGAATTGATGAATTTTGAGTTGTTTTCATGGCAAATTGTTACATGCATACTCATGATTATGTTTAAGACCATGAATCTCTCATGTTTTGAAAAGAAAGAGCTCATTAGAGCATGAAATGGAAGCTTTGATATGAGTTAAGTCTTGCATGTCATGGTTGTAGCATGTTCATGCATGTTCATGAAAATTGGTTTGAAATTGGGTTTGAATTAAACACCCTTGGGCTTTGATTTCTCAAATTGAGTTTTGAAACATGTTATTCTATGTGTTAACAAGTGTTTTCCAGAAATTTAGCCCAAGAGGATCGATTTTGGAACATTTAAACTTGATTTTGAACTTGGAGTTCGAATATGGATTTTCTAGATTTTGGTCGTCCGCTTGAGCGGGGAAAGTGCCGCTCGAGCGGGGAATTCGAGCTCCCAGCACTTTGCACTGTTCATAAGTTCGCTCGAGCGGGGGAATGTACGCTTGAGCAGAGGATTGGGTGACACGCTCGAGCGGGCGTCGAGCAGGAATTTCACCTATCCAGTACTTTTCGGTCCGCTCGAGCGGGGAAGTTGACGCTCGAGCGAGGTCCCTTTGTTTGCATGTCCGCTCGAACGGGGAAACCTACGCTCGAGCGGGGATCTATTTCACTGAAAATTCTGAAAATGTTTTCTAAGTGCATCTTTGCATCCTCATCCCATCCTAGGCATTCTTAGGCCTAGTTTAAGGCATCTTAATGAGGATTTAGATGTAGAACACACCAAGGCAAATTAGGGATTAAGTTATGATCTTTCCCAACTGTATAGCTTAGTGTGTGTTCAATCTGTGAACTGTGTAGGGTTGGCGACTGGAGACGCTCTAGCTTATTGTAGCCCAGAACTCTGTGAGTAACAACTGTGTAAAGATATGTTCAAAGATGAATATTTTCTGACTGTTAACTGAACTGTTTTCTGAATTGATTACTGTTATTTGACTGAATGTATGTCCTATATTCTGAAATGTACTGTGGCATCCTTAGCAACTACTGTTTACTGTTACTGCTACTGTTACAGAGATCTCTGTTGGTTCCCTCGTTGGAACCATTACCGTTTACTGATTGATGGCCATCATTTACTGTTTGGTCTGTTAAGACCTGGTCTTCTAAGACCTACCGTTTACTGTACTGTTACGCTAAGGGATGTACCACATATCACTGTATGACTGAATGACTGAATTACTGAACGACTGAAATACTGATTTAATGAACTGTTTTCATTACTGTAAGGACATTCATTCTAAACCTCTTTACGCATTATGTTATTCACTAGGCTTTAGCTCACTGTTTATATATATATGTAGGTGCTCAGCCACCAGATCGGAGCTAGGAGCGTGGGTTAGACTCCAGTTTTGTCAAGCCAGCCTATGTGCCTCATTGCGAGGTTCCGAACCTGTCAAGTTTAGGCTTAGGGGTGTTTTATCTGCCCCGTTTGTCTCTATACTGTCTCTGTTCTACTGTATAGACTGTATGTTTTGCACTGTACTATACTGTTAATAGGGATTAGGTCCCTGTCTTCTGAATGACTGTACATTTATGTGTATACTGTTCTGTATCTAATGTAAATGTGTATGAAAAGTCTTTTTGCATACAGACTGTCACAGCTCATTGGACATTATTTATTTACTGTATTGGCTTCCGCCAGGCCCTGTACTCTGTTTTACTGTATTACTGTTAAGCAGGCCTTCGGTAATCTCGGATTACTGGCCGGTTACGGTGCTAAACCCATAGGGCCGGGTTTGGGTCGTGACAGATTTTCATCATCATTTTGTAATGGTTGTTTATCAAATTTAGTTATGTTTAGCTTAAAATCATACTCTCCAATTGAATGTTCACCATCATTTTGTAATGGTTGTTCAACATTTTTTGTCATATTTGACTTTAAATCATATCCTCCGATTAGATTAAAATGCTCAATAACTTTTGGCAAAAGAAGTTAGTCTTCTTTTTCAATTAATGGCTTAAAAAATTGCTCCCCAAACATGCCATTTTCATAACTTAGCCGTGATTTTTGTCGAGAAAAAGTTTTGCTTGGAAAAGCCTCTTAGAAACACATAAAATTTGTGCTTTTTAAGATTCTCTAATTTTTACTCTAATGTTGAATTTCTCCATTAACTTGATAAAATTGACAACTAAGTTGACGAGTATTTTTATCAAAGTAATTTATATCTTTTTGTATCAAATAATATGGCGGTGATGAAATTATTTGAAATTTTTGCCAATTAAGAGAATTAATTTCTTCTTGTAGAGTCAAAATTTCACTCTTGCGCCAATAAATTTCATCCTCACAACACCGAATTATTCTTTCCATATCATTTGTCATGCTATTATGTTGGCAATAGACGGTAAAATCATTATCATAATATTGACAATCATTATACATGGAAGATGAGGCATTCTAATAATAATTCATACCCATTGGAACATTGCCACTCCATTGGTAGTTTGCATCCATGAGTGCACAATATGCAAACATGCCACTTGATGGCATAATTTCTTAATATTTTGTTTGTATCATTTTTTTTTCTCCAAGTTAGGACGATGTCTTCCTTGGACAATAATAATTCATATCCATTGGACAATCATTTTTTTTTTCTGCCCTTCGTTCTCTGGCCATTTTGTGGATGGTCTCGGTCTGAGGTCTCTCATATGATCTCTTAGTTGGTCTCAGGTGGTGTGTCACGTGTACACGATTGAGCCTTGTTAAAAAATTCTCATATCTTGATAAGATCCAGTCGTAACTTAGTTAATTATATATTGATCATCACGCAATTAACAAAATTTAAGTTTGGTTTGATTTAATTTTAAAATCATAATTTGAGTATGAAATTATATTTTGAAGATAAGTTTTTTAAATAAGTTTTAAAAAGAAAAAACTTATTTGATTATGAGTTTTAAAAAGAGTTTTAAGTTTTGAGTTGTATTTTGAAATTATTTTGGATTTTTTTTTTAAATATTTAAAAAGTTTCCTAATTTTATTTTTTAGGATAAATATTTTTATTATAAACATTTATTTATTTTTTTAATGTGCAATGTATTTACTATAATTGTGCGCTGTATTTTGTTTAAAACATTTTAAATATTTAAATTTTTTTAATTTTTTTTAATTTTTTTTAAATTTTTTTTAAATTTTTAATATTTTATTTTATTTTATTTTAATTTTAATTTTTTTAATTGCTCATATATATATATATATCTAAATCATAACAAATTATTTGGTCAATACTTAAAAAAATAACAAAATATTTTTTCGAAAATATAAAAAATATTTTCTTCAAAAATAAAAAAAAATATTTTCTGAAAAAAAATATTTTTTTAAAAAAATAAAAATAAAAAACAATTTTAAAGAATTTTGAAATTTTTTAATCCAAATCATAATTCCAAAACTTAAACAAACGCTACCTTAAAATATGAAATACGAGTTCACTTTAGGGAGATGCACCAATAAATCCCAATTCCTAATCTTTTGATCCATTTAGTCCTAACTTTAATCTTATGAAGCAATAAGTCCTGTCACAGTGTTAAAGACGAATTTGCCCATGTTTTATCACACAAGTTAGGGGTATTTTTGGTTTTTTTTTTTTTGTTGAATTTACGTATATGGCCCCAAATATTGTCTTTGGGGATTTTTGATTTCTCTCCAAAGAAATCGGAACGAAAGAGACGTAAATGGAAGTGTGTGTTCTATTCCGATGTTAATGGGATATTGGTTGGTGTGTTTGTGACGTATCTATAATGGGCACCGTTGATTCAATGTGTATTGATACAGTAATTTGAACATTCATTTTTTTCGTAAACCCTAGAAACCTATGAACCTCCCCATTTTGGCAATATGTTTACGTCGTGAAGTTGTAGAGGCCGTTGCGACGTTCTGTGATTGTGCTAAGAGAAAACAACCTCAAGTGGCCGCCGCCGGTGATTATGTGATCAACAAATGACGTCGGGTAAATTTTCCGTTGTGTTATACTCTGTTGTAATGTGGAAATTGTTTCTGTTATTGCGTAGTGTTAATGGTCGCGCCTGTTAATTATTGATTGAATTTAAGGGGGTTTGGGTGTAGACGTTTTTGACATCCATTGTGTATGATGTACCTAATGTAAATGAGATAGTGTAGTATTGTATGATTGGTGTTTGTTTGTATGGGAATATTTACATTAAGTGCAAATGTTTTGGGACCCTGATATTGTAGGGACAAGGGAGCAATGTTGTAGGGGCAAGGATAATGTGGGGGAAAAGGGGTTAATGTTTATGACAATGTAGGGACGAGTATTTACTATAGTTACAAATGTTGTGTGCTTCTGACATTGTAACTTTTCCGTTGGTATATGTAGTAACAATATCGTCGGAGTTGTTCAACCTGAGCTGTGGTAGTGGTTTGAACATAGTGTGTTGATGGTACTTAGTTAAAGGGTGGAATTTGTTGATGTTGTTGCGTAGTGTTGATAATCGGGTCAGTTGTTTGGGGTTTGAATGTAATGGGGTTTTGGTGCATATGTGTTAGACTAATTGCGTTTGATTTAGCGTGGGCACATGAAATGTGGTGGTAATGTTGTTTTGGATTCCTCTGTGTATTTGTTGTCTTATGTTAGCTGGTTATGTTAATTTATGATTGGGGTTTGTCTATGTGGGGGTATTTACATTAAGTGCAACTGTTGTGTATCTCTGGTTTTTATTCAACCGGCATTAGCATATTACGCTGTGCAATGTTGGTACGGAAGCACATTCTGTGACGTAGTGGAATTAGGAGGTTTGAGGTGTGAGTTCGATTAGTTGATTGTGTTGTGTTGTTATGCCATTATTGAATGTATGTTGCGATAAATGGGGGGTTTGGATTGGTGGTTGGTTATGTTTGCACATTGGTATATTTGAAAAAACGTGATATGGATGCATGCTGTTGGAACGCAATGTAACTCAAGTACGAGAATCTAGTCAAAATTATAACATGAATCACAGGACGCCAAATTAAAACAAGAATTATTTATCCAGTGTATATACAGTGCTTTGATTTGTGTTGAGATTCTGTGGAGCATGTATTTTTTCTTGTTTTTGTTGGAATGGGTATGTTGTTGTGTGCACATGATTGCCCCCTTGCAGGTTGGGTTGTGACTGATTGGTAGGGTGTAGGTTGGCATTGTAGAAAATGGTATGTGATGGTTGTTGTTATGGATGTCAACTGTACTTGGTTGTATAGTTAACATTACGTTTTCAATACGAATATAAGTTAGCTTGTATTTTTTAGTTGCATGGTTGCGTGGTATTACGATCTGTGTCATAAGTGTGTTGTAATTTGTTGTGTTGTTGACGTGAACCTGACACTATTGGTAGGTAGCATTGGCCGGCAACATGGGAAACAGACCGCGAATAACAGCCCGCCAAATTTGCAACAACCCGGTAACATGTCAACAAGGTTGGCCACCAAGAGGCAAACTAGACTGCCATTCAAGAAACATAAATTAAATAGTGGTACTGTTAAAAATTATGAAATCGACCCGGTGAGGCTTATGTACCGGTCCAACATTTCGGGGGTTATCAAGACTGTACTTGAGTTAGAGTTGGGTGATAGGCATATTCGACAATTGGGGAAAACCCCGTTCTGGCCAATGATTGATGCTATCTGTGTCCACAAGCTAGATCCAAGAGCCTACATGAAGTGTGATGCTATGTTGTGCCGAATAATTCAAACGTATCATCCAAAAGATGAGAAGTTTTACATTGGTGGGATTGGACTTCCATTGAGGAACAATGACGTCCGTTTGTTGTTTGGAATACAGTGTGTGAAAGACAAATTAGATTTGTTGCAAGGTGTGAAAGGGCCTTCAGATTTTATGCAGAGACGATGTCTGAATGTTGGACGGATGTCTTTCAAAGCCGCACACCTCCTTTTCAATCCTTGGTGGTGGCATTTCTAAGATGGCCTTGATTTTAGAAGGATCTACCTCAATTTCTTTCTGTGTGATTAAGAATCCTAGCATTTTTCCTGTTGTTACGCCGAAGATGCATTTTTGTGGGTTCAACCTTAATCTATACTCTCTGTTCTGCTATACTGATTCCACAAAAACAGGTATGAAGTGAAACATATAGCAAAATTCAAAAGGAGGTCGTATGAGCATGGCCAAGAATAGTAAACAACAGTGGAGAATTAAAGTTAAAATAAAAAGAAATCAGAGGACTTACCGATCGAAGTCGGAGTGAGATACGCCGGAGTCAGACAAGCTGAACGATTAAAGTCAAACGATGAGTGATGTGCCAGCGGTAACGAAAAATGCAGTTGTAGAGAGCTCGTAAACGCAACAATGGAAGATTTGGAAATGTTAGAGAGAGAGAGTCTAAGAGACAAGGGAAATTTGTGAATTGCAAAAGTGAAAAGGCAGAGAGAGAAGGAAGAGTTTTCTCAAAAATGCGAAAAGGCGGCAAACCATAATGAAATGCTTTGGATGACGTGTTTGTCAGGCGGCATGTGTAGAAACAACGTAACCTGATAGTGCGTGTCAGGTATGAACCAATGAAAAAGGGACGTGTGGTGGAAACGGTTAAGAAAACCGTGCGTGACAGCTCATGCGCAGATAAAACTCTTAGAGTTCTTGATTTAATGAATCGAAAACCTCGGCTAGGGGAACGATCTCGGTTAACGAACTCCAGGAACTTGGTCATTTATAGAGATGGACAGTTGAGTCCTAAGTACTTGAAACCGACGAGTCATGATCTCGGTCGAAGGAAAGAATGAATTTTAGCTGACGTTCTAAAGAAAGAAACGATGTAGGTTCCATTCACCTCAGGTTGCTGAGGTAATAGAACCTAGGGGGCAATTGTGGGGCCATATTTCGTGAATGACAGCATGTGGCTAAGGTGACGCCGAAGTGTTAGCCGAGGTGCCACTGGCCTAGTTATGATGTCGATTTGATCTCGGCTAGGCCGAGGTTATCTGCAGAGATACCGGAATCTGATATGAGCGGAGAAGGGACAAGAGTCCTAGAACAAGGGAGGATCTCAGTCTGGATAAAGATAAAGCTCATAGGGGGTTTATCCCTATCTAGCTGAGAGTCCAGGATGAGCATTGAGCTTGAGTCCACTGAAGTAAGGCTTCTACAAGGATCAGGTCAGTGTTGGCTATAAAAACAGGGCACCCCCATAGGTCTCAGGTAGGTGCGAGATACTGAGAACCATAAGTTCTTTCGTGTGAGTTTAAGCACAATTTGCTATCTTTGAGAGATATTGATTACTGACTTGATCGTCGGAGGGCCCCCGGGTGCGGTTGGTAGTGGAGAGTTTAGAAAATAAAATAAAAAATAATGTTAACAAATATAAATAAAGTAGAAAATATAAGAAAATTATAATTTTGTCTTAAAAAATGAGGTCATTTTTGACAGTTTTCATTTTAAAATTTACAACTAAAATAATAAAATAGTCACATCGTAATTTGATTAAAAGTACAAGAGATTAATTATGACAATTGACTAATAAGTAATCAAAATACAAAGGTGTGAATTGTAATTTACCCTTATGTAATTTAGAAAATGCAAAGAGAAATAACAAGAAATTAGATTAAGGCAACAAACAACCTATAATTTAGGTTGTTTAATTCACAAATGGTTAATTTAAGATCATGTTTGATATATAATGTTAGTTGAGTAGGTTTATGAATTTGTTGAGACATATAAGTTGGAGATGTATAAAACTTGGGAAATTTTAATATACACACTGTTGAAAATGGTGTATTATGTGCACTCCTAATTATGCTATCATTTTTTAGTTATGACTAATTTCATTTCTTTAAATATGATACTATTTTAGTTATGTCTCATATTGTGATTGGTTATGACAATTTTTTTTATGTTATGAGTCGAAAAGTATGAAATTATGTCATTTTCTTATTTAGTTATAAGGCACATATGATATACACTTTTTACGGGTGTATACAATAGTGTTTCCCTACAATAACTTGTATCCATAGAACATCTGGCATGACATAGATAATAAATAAATAGGAGTTAATATCATTCCAATTGCCATTACAAAAGTAATTAGTATTTTTGGGATTAAAAGAAATTTTTGGCTGGTAATTATTCCAAAAAATACTACCAACTCCGCAACAAAACCACCCATACCCGGTAATGCAAGAGAAGCCATTGAAAAGCTACTGAACATCGTGAATATTTTTGGCATTGGGATAGCTATTCCTCCCATTTCATCGAGATAAACAAGACATATTCTATCATAACTCATCATCTTTGTTTACTATTAGGTCTGTTTGTTTTCCGAAGTAGACTTCTGAACTGGATTGTTAGTGAGCTCCTCCTCATTAATATCATCTTTATTTGCAAAATGGAGGTCTAAATTGGGAGTCTGTTTGGAATATGAAAGTCCTTGGAGGAGTGGACTAGCAGTTTGGGTGAGAAAATGATATTTAGAAATAGTCTGTTGGGATTAAAATGTAACCGACATCCAATCGTGCGGCCCAAGTGCAAATATATTTTTTTTTACCAAAACATTAATTGAAGTTCAAAGTCATGGTTTCTAGTGAAAAACCAATGGGCTGTTTTGAAAAAACATGGTCTCTCATTATTTTATATAAAAATAATTTAACATTTTTCACACTAACAACTATCATCAAATAAATAAAACTTTACTTAATGGATTTGGCTTGTCTCTAGTTGAAAGTTGAACTCCGACCAGTAAGAGTCATTAAACAAAAGACTCTTACCAGTAAAAGTTTATTAAAATATGGCCCAGTTGAATTTACCAGTCAGAATCTTTCGTTTAATGACTTTTATCGGTCAGAAACCTCAACTGTCTAGTCCAGTTAAAATTTCAACTAGAGACAAGCCATTCCATTACTTAATCCCTTCACTAATAATCTTATTTATCCTACCTCTAAAAACAAACAGGGCGTTAGGATTATGACATTAACACCAATAAGCTTTGTACTAATTAATTGAGATTAAATCTATGAAATTCTAATAGCCTTAGCTTGACTATGTAAATTTCTATATCCTTTTGGCATGACCTTCGGTGAAATTCAACCACCAGCTCCGCCAACCCTCACTGCCTGGCCACCATCTCCGATATTTCATTAAATATGTTTTTTTTTTTTTTTTAAAAAAATTCAAAATAATTTTTAATGACAAATTTTTTTTTTTTTTTTTAAATATAGAATAAATGACATTTAATTGAAGAGGCTGATAGTTACCTAACCACCGCTTCCTCATTTTCCTTTTTTTTTTTAATTATAATTTTTTCATTTTAAAATCCTACTCAATTTTTTTTTTTTTTTGAGAATATGAAAAACATTTATATTAAAATAAAGCAAACAACATACAACAAATGAAAACAATACCCTAAAGTGTAAAACGAACAACTAAATAACAAAAAATAAAATCCGTCAAAAAAACTAGTTACGATTAAGGAAAACTACTAATTTTCTCATAGATGTGATTTGAAAAGTTAGATAAACAAGATCTGTATCAACACCTGCCGTCACCGTCGCCGTCGATGTCGTCCCCGTCGCTGCTGTCCAACTCCGCTACCGTCGCTGTACTTCGAACACCGCCAAAAGTTAGAGTTAAAGAGTAAGAATACCTACAATGATATGAGAGATAAATTTCTTCTCTTTTTTATCTATTTTTGTCATAACTATTTCAAAATTTTAAAAACATAAAAGAAATACAAAAATCAAATATATATATATATAAAATTTTATACTGTGCTGACAATAATAGTAGACAAACACCATGTTAGGTCGAAGTATACTATATAATAAAAGTATATATGTCATCCTAAAGCCGGCCGAGTCTGAAATTGGGCTTACTTAACCATCTTAAACCCGATCCTAATAAATGTCTAAATCCTAACTCTGCCTACTTAACCTAATAGATGTAAGTTACTAATTTTATTTTATTCCATCTTCAAGAGCTATTAAATTATTTAGAATATTTTAATAATTATTTAAATTTGAAATATTAATAAAATTCAATTGTAAGCTCCAAAAAAATGCATATATGTAATTTTTTTTCTTATCTTTTACTAATTTTCAAATTTATTTTGTAAATAAATGATATAAAATTAAAATAATATTTTATAAATATACAAGTTAGATTGGATTTT
Source organism: Camellia granthamiana (assembly GCA_036172215.1). Taxonomy (NCBI): domain Eukaryota; kingdom Viridiplantae; phylum Streptophyta; class Magnoliopsida; order Ericales; family Theaceae; genus Camellia; species Camellia granthamiana. The sequence continues at coordinate 91,531,554 of CM069909.1, forward strand.
ACTAAAACTCTTTATTCCAAATTTAATTTGAAAATTAAATGAAATAAAAATTCTGATCCAATTCGATTCTACAAAATAAATATTTTTTTTAAATTTTAAAAATATCAAATTAAATTGGACGGAGTTGACGAACCATCGGATCATGGCAACTCCTAGCTCACGCATTACACTAACATCCAACAACATCTTAATTAGGGGCGTAAAAATGGCCCGCGGCCCGTGGGAGGCCCGAGATGGGCTCGGTCCCTTTGGGCCCAGCCCGAGCCCTTGGGCTAGGGCCTGGGCCATTGTTTTGAAGCCCGGCCTGTTTGCCCCGGCCCATCGGGCAACTTAAAGGCCCATTTAGGGCCCGGCCTGAAGCCTAGCCTGCTTGGCCCGCCCAAGGCCCATTGTATTTTTTAATGGAAAATAGTACACTTTTGGTAAAAAAAATTAAAAAAAAAAAAAAAAAAAGAGGTTAGGCCCGCCCAAGCCCGAGCCCAGGCCCAAGCCCATTTGTACGGCCCACTGGCCCACCCAAGGCCCAAATATCCATGGGCTTAATTTTTTTTGGCCCGTGGGCCGACCCGGCTCGACCTGAATTTTGGCGAGAGCGGCCGACATGGGCTCAACTCGGCTCGAGCCCGAGTGGGTCGGGTCGGGCCAGATTTACACCCCTACATTAGGGTAGGACATTTAGCGGCATTTTTAAAACTGCCGCTTATACTAATACAGCGACGTTTTCCAAATGCCATAAAGCTATAGCGACAACCGCGTTGTCGGCGATTGGTACTAAACGTCACAAAAAGAATTAGCGACATTTTTTATACCTATAGCGGCGTTTTTTAAACGCCGCTAAATGTGTATTTTCTAGCAGTGTAGATTGTAGGAAGCACTGGAAATATCGGACCATTGATACTGGTGAAGGAGGACATTGGGTTAAGAAAAACTCATCTAATAATGATGTAGGTTTTTTGAGGCCCAAGTCTAGAGAGCCGAAAGAAAAAGCTAAGGAGATTACTAGGAAAATGAGAGAAAGTTTACACGGTGAGCCGATGGATTTGCCCTCCATGTTTAAGGGATATGCTGGGAATGAGAGCTCATATAATGTGTCTGGAAGTGATTCGGGAAGTGAATCAGAACTGACAATATCGACTCTTAGAAAGACCTTTCACTGTAGTAACCGACCTAGACCTTCATTATGGCTTTCGACTGAGTCATCTATAAGTAGGGAGGCCAAGAAGAGACTCTCAGAGAGGTAGAAGATGTCCCAAAGGTATCAAAATGTTGGAGCAGTTGGTAAGGCCAGCACTCTAGGTCAAATGCTTTCTATTCATGATACGGAAATGAGGCTAGAGAATTTTTATCCAGTGACTGGTTTGGATGGATCCAGTGACAAATTTGTTAGCAATGATGAAATTGTTGAGTAGGTTAGTCCTTTGGATATTAGTAGTAGGGATGGTTGGAAGGATAGTATCAGAATTTCATCCAGATCGAGATCTTTTGCTGCTTCATTTGTTAGCTCTGGTGGCCCTAAAACAAACATACAATGTGAAACTCTTGACCAGGACAGTTATTTGATGGTTGGAGAAGCCATGAATCGGGGTAAAAATAAGGCAATTAGGAGAAATTCCAATAAGAAAGAAGATTCTTCATCTAGAAAAATAAGATCCAACAATAATAAATCTCAATCCTCTCGCCGAACCTATAGTGATAGTACTGATTCCTTTGGGGAAGAGCAATTTAACCTATCTTAGGTGGAGATCAACCTTGGAAAGAAAGATCCTGCAGAACAGAAGTCTTTAGTTTCTCAGATGCGGACTCATAACATCAACGGTAAAAGTTCAATTAATGATACTGAGGCGGATAGTGGACATGCGAATATGTATTTTGAATCTCTTGATGAGGAGTTGCCCTCAAAACCATCATCTTGTTTGTTAGGAAATCCTACTTCTTATAGCCTTGGTCCAGAGGATTCAAAAGCACAGGTTTGATTTACTTGACTAATAATCTTTGAATACTTGTTGACACAACATAGATGCAGTATTAATATCTGTGGTGGTCTTTTCCCCTTTCTATACCCATACCTTGTGAGGCAAAATAATTCAATTTGCTTAACATGTATTTTATTATCATTTGTAATATGGTTGTATTTGATGAACTTGTGCATTGCTTGCTTGTTGTCCTTCATGTTTGTTGGATTTTTTTAATGTGTACAGAGCATCAATATCTCATGATAAATAATTACATTTTGTTATAGGTGCATTTTATTGTATCTTGCTATATGGTTAGATAGATGATAAGTATAATTTATGCACTATGTTGATTATTTATTTATTTTTATTTTTTATAATGGTCAACTTTTCCTTTAAAAAGTTCATATGCTATTGCTTCAAACTTCAAATATACATTAATATTAAAGAGACTGATTAGAAACTTTCTATTACTCTTTGAGAATGGTAATAGGGTACGCTCTGGGTTGATCATCCCTCCCTCAATCTTATCATGGAATAGAGGTAATGCAGCACATTCAGGTTTAAAGCAGTCTGAATCTGGTCATAGGTTTAGGTTTAATGAAAGAATGCTAAGGGATGTGTGGGGTTTGGTTGTGAAAGGTTTGGGCTCCAGGGGAAAGGAATTTTGGTGGCATAATAAAAGCTGTTTAAAGGCTGTAAACTGTAATCCACGAACATTAAACAAAAAATAAGGAAAAAGAGGAAGAAAACTAGGAATCAATCCTAGAATCCCTTAGGCATCACACCTAGCGCTAGAGTTGCAATTCACAAACCAAAAAGAGGATTCAAAACTCTAGAAAATTCTGTATAATTTGATCATTGAATTAGAAGCAATGCATAGCATAATATAGAATTAGAGGAGACTTCTTTAACCAAGTAGAACTAGGATTTACCAAAAAAGAAAGAAAACTAATAAAAAAAATTGACTTCCAAAACTTATCTAATACTAAATAAAACTGTTAAACAAATTAAAACGATACCAAGGCTCATGGCTTAGCAAAACAACCCATTCTTGAGACCAATTCCAGAAATTCTGCAAATTAAAAAAATACCCAACCCTAAAACGGAACCAAAGCTCACATAAAACATTGATATGAATAGACAGAAAACTCAAAACTAAATTATTCTAGTTCCCAAGTGGGCCCAGCATCATCCAACACATGCCAAATCAATGTTTGAGCATTAGAAGCATATTTTCTACATCGTTTATAAACTTAAGTATTATGTTGCTAGTTGTCTCCATCAAGAAGGGATCCAACTTGGATTTGACACAAACCACATTAGTGTGGGTTTAGGGGACAAGTCAACAATTTTTTCCTTTTATTGGGTTGATTGGGGGAGCTTTTTTTCCCCCGTAATAATTATATGAAAATCATTGGAAATGATATAATTATTGACTCCATACACGTGAATTGTTACCTCACGTAAGCTAATGTCATGGTGGATTGCCATTATGATGAACATGTAGAGTAATGGAGGTAATTGATGATTGATTTATCGGAGGTAATCCTTTATTGTGTTAACTCTTTTGGATTTAGGACAAATACTTGTAGGTTTTTATCATCATTTATTGAAATGAAATTGTTTATTGTACAACTTTATAGAGGGAAACAATCCTTACCCACATTCCTCTCATTCCACTAATTGTTTTCTAGTTTGAGAAACACTTTAGTGAGGTAATCCCTCACTTGTAAACAATTGCTTACATTTCATGATTATGGTTGAACCTAGCATGATTTTGTCTATGAATTTATTTGTTATTTAGGCCTTGTTTGGGGACTGTATGTTTTAGCCAAAAAGTCAAAAAGTCACTATAAGTTGTCACATCACTCTCTCTACTTTTCTCTACATATTTTCGTAAAAAATCAACAAGTCACTAAAATAGTCTATTTCCAAACGAGGCCTTATTATGCTATACATTAATTGATTTTCTTTTTCTTTAAGTGATATTCTCGAAAGTAAGTTTGTGGTTTTAGAAGGGAGGAAGACAAATATTGTTGTGTTATTATACAAATAAATTTCATGGTTGCCAAACCTATTTAGACATGTTCCATTGGATGTGGTCGTCTTCTTTTCTCTACCTACTTCCTAGTTGAACCTATAACCTCCACCACAAAATCCACCCCTTATAAATGAAGAAGGTAGGGAAAGTAGTTGTGTTGTTGTTGTTATTTTTTATTTTATTTATTTTATTTATTTTGGGGGGGGGCGTTATTGCCATCTATATAAAAGAGTTCATTTGACTTTGAATTTCCAAATTGGTGAATGCCCTATGATTTCTTGCAGTCTCATCAATTGGAGTTTTTGATGAGGCGAAAACTAAAGATAATCCATAATATGTAGTGTGGAGATGATTGAATCATCTGCATTGTGTCCAAATCATGTGGACACCCTGCAAATAGCCCCTTGGCTTGCTTGTTGACTTATAAAGATCAGTTGTAGCAAAGGTGACTCTGATGGACTCTCACTAAACAATATTGATGGATGGAGTTTTCTCTTCGTGAACAAATGCAATATTTTTAAGATGATAATTGTGTGTTCAAATAAATGTTGGTTTAAGAGTGTTGTATTGATTTGGTTATCAAGCTTCTAATTTGTTGGCCCACAAATGATTTTGCCAAGTTAAGTGGGTTGCTTAAAGAACTTGGTTCAAGATGATAGTCCTTAATAGTGATCTTATTTCTCCAGGTCAGAGTCATGAGACTATGAAGGCTGTCTATTAGCCTGCAAGATCCACTATTTATGTTGGAACTGCAATTTTTAGTTAAAAAAGGAAAACAAACTTCTTGTGGTTCCATTTGAAATGTTGTGATTCTTACATATGGGCCCATTTACTTGGATTGGATAAATTTGATGATAATTTAACAATCCATTATAAGACCGAGTGCATCATTTTAGTTTGAGGATTGAAAGTACAAATGCGTGAAATAGGTTGTATATATCGGATATGCATGGATATGTATCCTCAATTTAATTTACCTCAATTAGCATGTGCTTGAAGGACTCAGTTCCAGTTGTTACATAGAAAAATGCCTCCATGAGTGAGAGATACAAAGGGGGAGAAAGACAACCCAAGTTACGTGAAACATTTGTTTTTGTCTAGATGATGAAAATTGAAGGCAATTCAATTTTTCTAAGAAGCACAAGCATTTCTAAGAAGGTAACGTGTCACCGACACGACACAATAGTCGTCAGACACTTCCTAACTCTTAGATACACATGAAACACATTACAAGTTTAAATAAAATAATTGGAATCCAATGATAAAATAAAACAATATAAATTTATATCTAATTTTCTTCTTGTGACTTCAAACATTATTATATTTTACTTAAATATTCTTATATGTGACATATAATAATTCTGTATCCTTATATATGACATATAATAAATATATAAAATTATATATTTTGCACATGGCCCCCACTTGTCATGTGTACATTTTTTGAAAATTTTGTGTCAGCCTGTCAATGTCGTGTCACATGTCTGTATCCGTGCTTCTTAGCCTTTGTTGCTATCATGAGTGCTTTTCAGCTTGCCTTTTTATGTTACCATGTGATGGATGTTTTGATATTTTTGGAATCATTTTAGTAATAATATTTTTAGCTAAAAGAAAATTCAAGCTATTTTATTGATTTTAAAAAAAATATTAATATTAAATAATAATTCAAAATTATTGTTATTTTAATGGGAAAATTAAAAATACTCCCTTTGAAGTTTGCTTAAAATACTAATTGCTTGTGGTAGTTTTGGAAATTATATCATACTCTTAAAATTTCTAATTGAATAACAAATAAATTTTGGGCAGAGCCTGCGAGCGTAGCCTCAAAGAGTTGATAGCACCTAGTAAGAGTTGAACATGAGACCTGGAGGGAGTATAGCCCCAGGCCGCAAGCTGCTCCCACTAGCCCCAACCCCTCGGGGTTGTAATTTGCCCTATTTTAATTCTATAATAATAAAAATATATTTTATTATTGATGTATCCTTGTTGTACCTATATCCCAATTTCTTAGATTTTGATTAATTATGATACTTGTATCCATATCCATGCTTCTTAGGTTTGAGGATGAAACAATCGTCTGTCAAATGAACGACAAGCTGAAACATTTCCCCCTCATAATAAATGGAATTTGTTCTCTCAACATTTTAGAATGGTGTTGTGCTCTCGATTGTTTTTGCGGTCAACATTGCTCTCAACTAGTTTCACAACAATCAGTTAGGAGCTAAAACATTTTAGATTTGTGCTCCCAACACTAGTTGAATGCGAAAAAAGAAATCATAGTTGTGCTCCCGATTGTTTCTTGCTTCTCTTGCTCGTTTGCCCTTGTGATTGGTTCCATCTACTCCAGTTTAAACTTTCGTGCCTTCTGTTGGAATGTTTCCTACATCACCTGGAGTTGTTCCATCTGTGCTGATTATAAGGCTCTAATTTCCCTCTCTTTAACACCTGTGTTTTAGGGAGAAGTGTGGGCTGAGCTTTTCAATTTGGTACCAGAGCTTGGTTGGGCCTATGATTGGTGTGCCGTTTGTTCGGCTACTATATGTTGTGGTCCAGGAGGGTGTGTTGGAATGTGTTCCACATTACCTAGAGTTGCCCCATCTGTGCTAGTTATAAGGCTCCAGTTTCTCTCTTTAACGCCTGGGTTTTAAGGATAAGTATGGGCTAGGCTGCAACCAAGAAACAACATAAGTGTGGCTGAGATGATGATACTAAGGTGGATGTGTGACAAGACTAGACAAGATAGAATTAGAAATGAGTGTATTCGGGAATGAGTAGGAGTAGTACCGATATAAGATAAGTTAAGAGAGAATCGATTGAGATAGTTTGGTCATATTCAACGGAGACCAACAGAGGCAGTAGTGAAAAGATGCGATGCTGTAACAGTAGATGGAAGTGTTAGGGGACGGGGTAGGTCTAGATTAATGTTAGTTAGTGTTGTAAATATAGATATAGATCTACTTAATTTGACTAACGAAATGGCCTTTGATAGGGTCACGTAGAGAAGAAGGATTCATGTAGCCGACCCCATTTGATGAGACTTAAGGCTTGGTTTGGTTTGGTGTAGGCTAGGCTGGGCTTTTCAATTCTTTCTTCTACTTAGAATTGGAGAGTTCTTTTTCTTGCAATAATTAAAGCTCTCACCTTCAAGGTATTGTAGTCATTCTGTTTATCGCAACAAGTGGCATGCTTGTTTTTAGGTAGGTTTTTATGTGATGATGTAAGATGCAGTTAGACATTAGTAGACTTCGTTATATCTTGAGGCTATGTGCTTGGAATCAATTTTCACAACAATCTAATAAGATTGGTGGAAGGATTTTATCATAAGGTGGCAATGTAGTGCGTCATGACGTCCCTATTGAAATTGCTTTCTTTCTTTCTCCCCTCCTCCCATTTTTTTAAAATTGAGAGGGTAATTTATTCTAAGTTGGCAGGAAAAACTAACTTAGAGGTTGGCTGGACTAAACCAACACCCTTCCTAAGCCCAGGATAAGGATCCAGGCAGCAGGACGTTTGGTCGGAATAACCAAACACTTTATCCTAAGTTGGCTGGAAAAAACCAACTTAGAGGTTGGCTGGATTAAACCAACACTTGTTACTCTTCAGCCGAAGTAAGTTTATGGCCGAAGAATGGTTGGCTAGATTAAACCAACACCGGATACTCTTCAGCTGAAGTAAGTTTATGGCTGAAGAGTGGTTGGCTGGATAAAACCAACTCTTTGTACTCTTCAGTCGAAGTAAGTATGTCGGCTGAAGAGTGGTTGGCTGGATTAAACCAACACTTGTTACTCTTCAGCCGAAGTAAGGGTATGGCTAAAGAGTGGTTGGCTGAATTAAACCAACACTTGTTACTCTTCAGCTGAAGTAAGGGTATGGCTGAAGAGTGGTTGGCTGGATTAAACCAACTCTTGTTACTCTTCAGCCGAAGTAAGGGTATGGCTGAAGAGTGGTTGGCTGGATTAAACCAACTCTTGTTACTCTTCAGCCGAAGTAAGTATGTCGGCTGAAGAGTGGTTGGTTGGATTAAACCAACACTTGTTACTCTTCAGCCGAAGTAAGGGTATGGCTGAAGAGTGGTTGGCTGGATTAAACCAACTCTTGTTACTCTTCAGCCGAAGTAAGGGTATGGCTGAAGAGTGGTTGGCTGGATTAAACCAACTCTTGTTACTCTTCAGCCGAAGTAAGTATGTCGGCTGAAGAGTGGTTGGCTGGATTAAACCAACACTTGTTACTCTTCAGCCGAAGTAAGGGTATGGCTGAAGAGTGGTTGGCTGGATTAAACCAACTCTTGTTACTCTTCAGCCGAAGTAAGTATGTCGGCTGAAGAGTGGTTGGCTGGATTAAACCAACACTTGTTACTCTTCAGCCGAAGTAAGGGTATGGCTGAAGAGTGGTTGGCTGGATTAAACCAACTCTTGTTACTCTTCAGCCGAAGTAAGGGTATGGCTGAAGAGTGGTTGGCTAGATTAAACCAACTCTTGTTACTCTTCAGCCGAAGTGAGTATGTCGGCTGAAGAGTGGTTGGCTGGATTAAACCAACTCTTTGTACTCCTCAGCCGAAGTATGGGTATGGCTGAAGAATGGTTGGCTGGATTAAACCATCTTTGGGTACTCTTCAGCCGAAGTAATTATATCGGCTAAAGAGTGGTTGGCTAGTAAGTTAGATAGCTAAAACCGGAATACTATATATCGGCCCAGATATATTTCAAATTGCAGTTAGAAAACAAGCATTCAAACCAATATCACAGTTGAGCAAATGAGTTCATGGAAAATTCATTACAAGTGCAAGCATACAGAACAAAACCGGAATAAGAGTTGAGCACAGAAGAAGATTTTTCATTGAAGTTCAAAACAAAATACAAATGAGGGGCCGCAGCCCGGTTACAAGTTCAAAAACAAAAGAAAGAAAAAAACAATCAGTTGAAAAGATCATCAAGTTCGGCGTCAAAGTCAGCATCAGAAACACGAAGTCCGGTTTGAGGTGGGAGCTCGGTCTCAGCTTGGACCTCGGTATCAACTGGCAGCACGGTGTCAGCCAGCTGCTCATCAGTTAGGTCTTCAACTGCTGGCTCCAGCCGAGCTGATTGATCGTTGGCTTGCTCGTTGATGACCGGAGTGTCAGTTGGCTCGTCTTCGTCTTCATCATCATCATCAGAGCCTGAGCCTTCAAGAAATTGCTTCTGCAGATCGGCAGCATACTGCGAAAGTGAAGCCGGAATAGAGTACTGAGGAGCATCGTAGACCTCGGTGTCAGGCGCACAATCGAGCCGCTCCACCGCACTCCTCCAGCCGCACTTAAAGAACAGGTCCTTGGCTGCGTCGCATTGAAGGGTGTATGCGTCCTCTGCCTCCTTGAAGCCTCGCTTTTCGGCAGCTTTTACGCTCATCTTCAGCTGGTTTATTTTGGCATCTTTCTTCTTTTCAAGCTTTGCCAGCAGGCGTAGGTACTTGTCTTTTGCTTCAGCAGCAACCTTCTGCTTTTCGGCTTCAACCGAATTGGCCAGTTCGGTCAGTCGACCGTTCTCAGAGCGTAGCTCGGCCAGCTCCTTTCTGGCCTCATCTAGCTCGGTCGATTTTGCTTCGGCGTCAGCCACAGCTTGCCTTGTTGTTTTTCTGAGCTCCAGCACTCTCCTGTGAGTGAGGTTGTTTTTCTGAATGGCCTGCAAAAGAATAGTAATTTTCATGTTAGCCGAAGTGAAAGATTGAAGAATTAGTCAGAAAAAAGGACAGTGCTACTTACTAGGATCATTGATTTTGTTGCAGACCGAATGGACTTCAATTCGGTGTTGAGCTACTTTTGGTGGTGCTCCATGTCCTTGGGAAGACAGACACTCTTGGCGAGGTTGAATGCCAACAAGTGGTCCTTCTCAGCAACGACCGAGTCAGTTTCCTGGATATCTCGGTTGTTGAAGGACAGTTCGGGAACCCACTTGGAAGAGGCAGCACGGTCAGAGTGCTCCGGTTGAGGGCTCTGTTGAAGGCTTGGAGGGGGGCTTGGTGGCAGAACTGTCTCATCCACAAGCCGTTGCTCGGTTTGGCTAGTCCGGGCACGTTTGCTTGCGCGAGATGACGACGGCCGTTGGGATGGAAGGGCCACCACGGTCTCAGTGGTTTGGCCGGTTGGTTGTACATCGACTGGAGTTGTTGCGGTTAACAGGGCCTTCAGCCTGTTCCTTTTTGCCATCTCTTGTTCGGCGGTGAGTGGCACTAGGTTGACCTGAGGCAAGGTGGGGTCCGGTTCTGGTGCGTCTTCAAGAAGAAAGTCGGTCACTTTGGCTTTTCGGCGACCGCTGTATCGGTAGGTCGGTTCGAAATTTAGAAGCTTTGCCCAACTTCTTTCTTTATGTCATAGTGCGGCGCGGAGTATATTCAAGTTCGGATAACCGTATACTGATCTGAGATGGGCTTTGTCTGCATAAGGAGACAACTGTTAGTTCGGTTCAGAAGGAGAAACCCGAATTAAAGGAAAGCATGAGTTAGAACCGAAATATTTATACCGGGTGTGCCTTTTTTCCAATTTATTCTTCGGCCAGGAATATGGGCTTGGTGATCTTCATAGTTCCCAGTTACCCAGAAGAAGTCGTCGTCGTCGTTCAAATCTTTATCCGGTGTGTCCTTAATTATTTTTTCTCGGCCACGACGTATTCTCAGGTAGTATACCCACCCATCCTCTTTGGATCCTAGAGAGTATTGGTGAAATATTTCGGCTAAACCTAGGTTGAGACTAGCTTGGCGGTTTAGTTCGGCTATACCCATTATGATTCGGTAAGAGTTGGTGGATAGCTGGGTTGGGCATAGTCTGGTTTGCCTAAGAAACTCACAAATTAAAGGTTGGACAGGAAATCTTAGTCCGGCCTCGATTATTGAAAGAAGGGTAAAGGGGACAAAGCCCTCATTCCCCCATGGAGTAACATTTTTCTTGGCTAAGACAAGTTGTACATCGTCTGGTATGTTGTAGTCTTGGCGGAATTCGGCCAGACCACCTGGGGTTTCTACCAAAAACCTATATTTACCCATTTATTGTATAAGTTAAGTATAATTTAATTCGGTCTGAAAACTGTGCTCAGTAGCTCGGTCGAGCGCGCAAAGGAGTGCCTGGGCAGCCTAAGTCTGCAAAGTGGAAAACAAAGGTGTTAAGCACAGATCGTTGGACCGTGCTACAAAATCAAAGCAAAGATAGTGAAGTCCTACTTCGGCCTGGCGAAGGCTGGAGGTTTTATCTCGGTTCTAAAAAGATGATTGGTAGCTCGGTTTGAACAGTGGGTTCGATAGCTCGGTTTCAACGAGATGTTTGGTTATCTCGGTTTGAACTATGGGTTTCGTTACTTCGGCTGAGCCTCTAGGCGCAGCTTTCTGAGTTTGGTTTAGAAAACTAAGAAAGCTGGCTTCGCCCCAAGGCTTAGCTCGGTTGAAGATCAAGGTTTCAAGTTTGCTAGGTTCACAACGGAGTTCGGTTCGTTTATCTCGGCTAAAGGCAATCACCAAGATAGCTTGATTTGTTAAAACTACTAACGCAAGTGGTAGTTCGGTTGTGTAGTCTAGTCTCGCTGGCGTTAAAACTACAAACAGTTTCCTAGTTCGGTTGTGTGTGATTTTGGATCAAAATTACGTTCTATAGGGTGCTTCATGATATTCATAGTGTTCTTATGAAGATTTTTTACAGAAGATACAAGACTAATGGAAAGTTGAAACAGAAAAGTGTTTTGTAAACACACAAGACAAACTATAGTGGATGAAGCAAATGGAAGAAACGGATTCATGATACTTACCAAGAAGAGAGGAAGACTAGAGGATGGAAGCGACAGCAGCCAAACACAAGATTCGAAGTTGCAGGAATGAGGAACAATGGAACAAAAGAAAGAGAGGATGAACAGAGTAAAAGTGAGGGTGATTCAAAATAACAAGGATGTTTTGTTTAGATAGATAGGTGAAAAGCCCTCTGGCGGGGAAACTGTTCAAAAATTACGAAGTACGAGGGCGGCGTTACAGCTGCGGATAGCCAGTAAGAGCCTGCCACGTGTCACTGGAAAGGGAAGCGTTTCAGTTGCTGCAATTGAAGAGACATTTTGACTGGACGTGCTCAGCTCGGCTTAGGTTTAGCTCGGCTGGAGAAGTTAAAAGGTTTTCAGCTCGGCCGGATAGCTATAGGATTGTAGCTCGGCTGGAAAGGCTAAAACTTTAGTCCGGTCAGATCGGCTGTATCTGTAGGGTTGGCTTTTAGACAAGTAATCCCTATCATGCTACGCAGATGGAATTAAGGGGCAATTGAGAGGGTAATTTATACAGATAAATTGGCCCCAAGCTAAGTAATGGGCCGGTATGGGCTGGAGTACGAAAAGCAGAGTGGAAGGGCTTCAATTAGGAGGTCCGGTCAAAAGAGTATGTTATCTCGGTCGTGGAAAAGTGGTAGTCCGGTCCAAAGCAAGAGGTTCGCCCGCCGTATTAAGTGAGTAAACTTAGTTCGATCGCCATGGCTTGGGGGCTAGCTCGGTAGCGCGGCACGGAACCGAGGTGTAGTTGGACTGTTCTAGGACCTGATTAGGGGTTAGCTCGGCTTAATTCTTCTATGGATAGCTCGGCCCTTGCATGTGAGGCCGAGGTAGGAGAAAGGAAAGGAGAGCCGAAATAACCGTTAGATCGGTCAAGCTATTTGGTCCAACTTGGTAGTGTTATTTCGGTCGTGTTGTAGTTCGGCCATGGTAAAACCATCTCACTTGGTTTATGCAGTGAGAAAGGTGTTGGAGGATAGGCATAATCCTTCAGGAGAATGAATCCTAGGAGGACTCTGCATGAAAGAGTAAGAGTCCTACTAGGATTGTGCCACAGGAAACCTATAAAAGCTCACCAATATCACCTATGAAGAGGTAATGCAACTTTGCTCCCTGAATACATAGAGCTTTTGCCTATTTGTCTTGCTGACTGACTTAGGCATCGGAGAGGTTTCCGGCACACACCCGCCGGCTAGCTCACGTTTGTATTTTCAGGTAGTAGAACGACGTCGTACGGAGGAGCGCAGACTTGATCAACAGGATTATACGAGAAGGGTGTATTTCTTTCCTGTACAGGTGGTAATGTAGTGCGTCATGACGTCCCTATTGAAATTGCTTTCTTTCTTTCTCCCCTCCTCCCATTTTTTTTAAATATTCATATATATATATATAATATATTTACTTCTTCACTCCATTGTTTTAGCATACTAAAGCCTTTGGTTGATGCTCAGATGAGGACATAATAACTAAACTGGAAATATGGTTAGTACTATGTTGCTTGGAATGCAGATTGGTTCAGTACAAGGAACGTCAAATTGATTTTTAATTTAGGGGGTAAATTGATTTTTAAGGTATAGTTTGGGGGGTAAAAATGAAATTTTAAATGCAACGTAAGCACATTCCATCCAATTGTAGACGGAATGTGACGACAGGGGTCTAATTGATCAATTTGTGGAAAGTTCAGATACTAAATTAAATAAATTGAAGTATGGGGGTCAACGTGAAAAACGCGTGATAGTTTAGGGGCAAAATGATATTTCCTCGCAATTAAATATACACTAATTTTTCATCCATTTAAACCAAAAGTAATAATAAAAATTGTTTGATAATGAAATACCATTACATTCATTTCATACGTTCAAAGTTTTTGCTTTAGTTGCCGAATATAAAAGGCCACTAAACAACAGGGGGAAAAAAATTAAAAATAAGTTAAATTATGAGTAAGAAATTAATAAAACAGAAACAAATTATATTAGTAGTCCCTACATTTTATCTCTTATATCATTTTGCTCTCTACACTTTTATTTAATCAATTTTGACTCTTAATTTTAAATTTTGTAACTCTTAATCAATTACTCCTTCTACTATTTCCAAATTTCACGTCTCTTCATTTTATAATTTTTTTCCAATCTAAAAAAATGTACTCCATTGATTGGTCTTCCCTTAAAAAATTACTTAAACTAAGAAAAAAAATATACACATACATATTTTGATTTTCAAATAGCCACATGATCGGTAAAAATTCTAAGTAAATTCTCTTATATTGATAGTAAAAACTCTTTTCAATTCTCTTACATTGTAGTAAAAATTCCTTAGGATTCCCTTACGTCATTCTTATAAGGATGTCAAATCCAAGATTATCATCACTTTTGTTTATCTTTAGGAGGGAGCTTGGTGCTCTTGTTATACTAGAGCTAGATTTAGCCAGCTATAAAAATAATTTTTTTGTATTTGCATTTTTTTCATTTATACAAAAATAAATATAAAAAAACTTTATTAAAATAAAAGAAAAGATATATATAAAGAAATTGGCTAAAATAACCCAACAACAACTCATATTAAATAGAGAATATGAATATCCATGCGTCATTTAAAATATGTGGACCATATTCATAATTTAATTTGCACAATTTGCTTGTTTTTCAGCTAAAATCTCTGAATAATTCTTTTTGTATTTTATTTTTTTCCATATACTTAAAGAATTATGTTGTGATTGTGTTTTAAAGAAGAAAAAAATAAAAAATTGAGGACCTAATATGCCGCTCTCTTCCCATTGTTATATTTTCTAAACTTTTTAAATATAATTATAGAAATCTTTGAAGTTTGGTATGTATAATCATATAGATTATGATTCCAATTAGAATAAGGTAATTCTAGGAATAATAATCACAAAATTTAAGGAAGCATTACTAATAGGTTTTGGTAATGATTTAGAGGATTAAAAATTACCTTAATTAATATAAATTAGGGAAAATTATGTAAATAGTCCCGGTAGTTTACACGATGTGTCAAATTGGTCATGTAGTTTCAATTTGCTCAATTTTGCCTCGTAATTTAACGTATTTTGTCATTTTAGTCCAATAAATAACGGTTGTTAAGTTAATTTAACCAGAAAGTCAAATAATGTGTCAATTTGGTCCCTATATTTTTCACAATGTGCCAATTAGTCCCTGTCAAAATCGAGAAAATTGAAAATACAGGGACCAAATTGACACATTGTTTGACCTTCCGTTAAAATTAACTTAACAACCGTTATTCATTGGACTAAAATAACACAATTCGTTAAATTAAGGGGCAAAATCGAGCAAATTGAAACTATATGGACCAAATTGACACATCGTGTAAATTACAGGGACTATTTGCATAATTTACCCTATAAATTATATTTTGAGCTAATCATAGAATGATTTGTATTTTAAGTGTCATAAAATTCAGAAAAATTGAGAAAATTAGAGTGAGACTTTCAACTTCAAAGAGGCTACAACACTTTTACTTATATTATATAATAATAATATGATTTTACCTATATTCAAATTATGGAAATTAGGAATGACGCCGCGGATCACTCCTCCCTCCATATTGGTACCCCCTTTTACCTAATTCTCTTTCAAAACAGAGTTTTTGCCTAAACACATAGTCTCTCTCTCTCTCTCTCTCTCTCTCTCTCTCTCTCTCTCTCACACACATGACCAAGTCACAGAATTTATTTCCAGTGTTTCTACGGTTTGGGTGGAGGCCACGAACAGAAATTTTGGTAATGTTCTCGACTGATTAACGTTGCCAGCAAGGGATTTCAAAATATTGAGATGATCATCATTTAACAAAATTACTAAAAAAACATTTCCTTAACAAGCCCTAAGTATAAATGCATATATTTATTTTTTTTCTACTCCGATAAGAGCGTCTCAAACTTTTACTTAGATTTTCCATCAAATTTAAATTTGTTAAAATACGCACACTTTTGTTGCTCCAACCATGGCATCAAACCCATATCAAATGAAAGGAAAATAAAAAAATTCATCAAATTGAGGGAGGCTTCATCGTTCATCAAATTTTTATAGATAGCCGTTACTTTTGCAAAGGCTTCACCGTACACTGGATGACCGGCCGATTGTCCTCCCAATCAACTGATTGTTTGATGAAAATTTACATAAGTCAGATGACCTCCTGGTCAACCAGTTGTTTGATAAAAATTAAAAAATTAGCATTGGAACACATAGTATCATATGAAACTTTTCATTAATTTTTTATTCAAATTTAATATTAATTTTTTTTTTTTTGAGTAAGCGTTAGAGATACTCTAATAGCTGTCTAATTGTCTAGCACATGATCTGGGTGCCCATTATCCCCCCAAATACAGCCAAATGGAAAAAATAAAAGCAACTCGATGCGGACACAAAAAGGAACACACCTATATATACATGGTTATTGGAGACTGGAGAGAGAAGAGAAGAGAAAAGGAGAGAAGATGGGCTGACACATCTCCAAATTACAACAACATTAGTTTTATTAGAATGCCTTTAACCCAGATTGATTTTGTTATATAAATATATGAAAATAATTTTATCTCGTATTCTTGTGAGCTTATTTGATTATCTCAAAATTATATATTTGATTATTTAAAACAAACTTTTTAATTAATTAATGTGTATTTGATTTTGTTGTTGAGCCAAATAAAACAAAATAAGATTGAATATATATTTAGCTTTGGTTCTGAACCTTTGGGAAAAAAAAAAAAAAAAAAAAAAAAGAAGGTCATGTTGGGTTGGGGAAAATCCAAACCCATTAGGAGATGGAGAGTTTAGTATCCATAGGGAATGGGGGATATGGAAAAATTATTATAGGGGAATGGGGATGGGGAATTAATATCCATCCCATTAACTCCCATTGCCATCCTTAGCGATAGAGAGGGAGAGAAGAGGAGTAGAAAATAAGAAGAATGAGAGGGAGAGAGACGCTGAAGAGAGGGAGAGAAGAGGAGTAGAAAATAAGAAAAAGGAGAGGGAGAGAGACGCTGAAGAGAGAGAGAGGCGCTGGTCTGTTTAGGGTTTGGTTTGGAAACAAAATATATATATATTAGTAGCCAAAACTAACTATACAGCGACTAAAATATTTTTTAATCGTTGAAAATAAATTTTTGGCGTCCAAACTTTTCAGTAGCTATATATTTAAAGCATATTTGTTTAAAAAAAAAAGACGACAAATATAATTTTAAAAATAATTATCTATTTTTTATAATATAAATTTAATTTAAATATATAAGAATTAATATCTAACCATCTTAATTTTTTATATAAATATTTTACCTATATTCAAATTATGGAAATTAGGAATGACGCCGCGAATCACCCCTCACTCCATATTGGTACCCCTTTTACCTAATTCTTTTTCAAAATAGAGTTTTTGCCTAAACACACAGTCAGTCTCTCTCTCTCTCTCTCTCTCTCTCTCTCTCTCTCTCTCACACACACACACACACACACACACATGACCAAGTCACAGAATTTCATTTCCAAGTGTTTCTACGATTTGGGTGGAGGCCACGAATAGAAATTTTGGTAATATTCTAGACTGATTAACGTTGCCAGCAAGGGATTTCAAAATATTGGGATGATCATCATTCCCCTAACATCGGGAGCAGTACAAAACTTTCCATATTCCTCTAATATGTTTTGATCGAGAAAGAGGGAAGCCAAAAAAACACTACAATACGCTTTATAGTCAATTTGGTAAATTTAACATCGTCAAAACCCCACAATTACCCCTTACAATTTTCAAGACACGCGCTAACATCATGGGCCCAAGCGTCTTTAACATTTCGATAGAACCTACTAGTTTATAAAATAAATTGCAGGACCAAATGGTGCAACAAACATTGATTTGAGATTTACCCTAATATCTAATCATTTTAATTTTGGGTAAATTATACTGACACCCCCTAGGGTTTATATTTATTACAGTTCCCCCATCATCTTTTGGAAATTACATCACCCTCCCTAAGGTTTAAAGTTTCATTACAGATTCCCCCCTTAGCAATTTAATTTTTTTAAATACCAATTTGCCCTCACTGGATAATTACATTGACACCCCTCACATTTTAGAAATTACAATCCCCTCCCTAAGGTTTTAAAGTAGAATTACCAATTGCCCCATTAGTTAGCATTAGTTGGAAAAAAAATTATTTGGAAAAAAAATTAATTGAAAAAAAATTTTGTTAGTAAAATTTTTGAATTTACGTTTTTTCCTCAAATTTACAAACTGGGACAACCATTTATAATTCAAAAAATTATCAAATAAGTTTTTATGACAGTTTTTTAAATTTTTGTAAATATAAATTGAAAACTGAATACGAAATGCTTAGGTAGCATTTGATAACGTTTACGTTTTTTGTTTATGTTTACAAAAAATTTATAAACTGGTTTTTGTTTATTTTAAGAAAAACATAAAATTACAAACGCGTTTGGTTTGAATAAAATGTTTAAAAAATTTTAAAAACATAAACTAAAAAATATGTTTGTTCAGGCCTAAAATATTTATATTTATTTTTATTATTTATGGACAAGGAGATCACACACATTATAATTGAAAAAATTAATAAAAAAATTAATTGGAAAAAAAATTAATTGGGAAAAAAAATAATTAAAAAAAATAATTGAAAAAAAAAATCATTTGGAAAAAAATGAAAAAAAAAAAATTAAGGGGAGCTTTTTTGATAAATCCACTTTCTAAGAGCTTTATTCCATCCAACCCATATTCTTTTTTACTATTCCATTAGGTCCTATTTGAGATAAGAAGACCAAAATACCATTTTCATCTACTTATGTTCCATTTAGTTCACATTATTTTCTTATGTTTCAATAAGTCCTATGGGTGACATAATTACCAAAATACCCCTAATGTGAATGTTCACACCGTCAATGTGAATGTTCATATCGTCAATGTGTAGGGGCCCGACCCATGTCGATCCTCGTGGGTGCCCGGAAAAATTCGAGTCGGACCTGTGAATATTCACATTGACATGTTTAACATTCACATTAATAGGAGTGTAAAATTTGGCCCGCGTCCCGTGGCAGCGCGAAACCCGCTCGCGGCCCATGGGTGGCCCGGTTCGGCCCGTTGAAAATGTGAATATTCACATTGACATGTTAACATTCACATTGATAAGAGTATAAAAATTGGCCTGCGGCCATAGGCGGCCAAAAGCCCGCCCGTAGCCCAGGGCGGGCCCGGCCCGGCCCATTGACAATGTGAATATTCACATTGACATGTTAACATTCACATTGATAGGAGAGTAAAAATTAGCCCGCGCCTCGTGGCTGCCCGAAAACCCGCCCACGGCCCCGGTCCGGCCTGTTGACAATGTGAATATTCACATTGACATGTTAACATTCATATTGATAAGAGTATTAAAATAGGCCAGCGGCCCAAGGCGGGCCCGACCCGGCCCCGTTGACAATGTGAATATTCACATTGACATGTTAACATTCACATTGATAAGCGTGTAAAATTGGCCCGTAGCCCGTGGGCGGCCCGTAGCCCGTGGGCGGCCCGAAGCCCGATCGCAGCCCAAGGCGGGCTTTGGCCCGACCCGTGACAATGTGAATATTCACATTGACATGTTAACATTAACATTGATAGGAGTGTAAAATTTGCCCGCTGCCCGAGAGCTTGCCTGCGGCCCGGGGTAGGCCCGGCTCGGCCCGTTGACAATGTGAATATTCACATTGACATGTTAACATGCACATTGATAGGAATATATAATTGGCCCGCAGCCCGTGGGCTGCCCGAAGCCCGCCCACGGCCCGGGACAGGCTCGTTTGGGTCCAGGCCCGAGCAATATCCGAGACCCTAGGCTAGGGCTAGGCCATCACTTTGAAAGCCCGGCCCGGCCCGGCCCATCAGCCCGCTTAAGGCCCATTCAAGGCTCGGTCCGAGGCCCAGCCCAGCCTGCCCGAGGCGCAATGTCTTTTTTTGTGGAAAAAAAATAAAATTTTGGTAGAAAAAATTAAAAAGAATTAAAAAAAAATGGCCAGGCCCGCCAAAGCCCGACCTAAGCTCGAGGCTAGGCCCAGGCCCACCGGCCCGACCTGAGGCTCGATCCATCGGCCCGTCCAAAGCCCGAATACCCTTGTGCCAGGGTTAGGGCCTAGGCCTAATTTTTTGGCCCGTGGGGCCGGGCTGGATTTTTTCAGACACCCACGAGGCTTCGATATAGGCCGGTCCGGGCCTCTACGCATTGATGATATGAACATTCACATTGATGATGTGAACATTCACATTATGGGTATTTTGGTAATTATGTCTCCCATAGGACTTATTGAAACATAAGAAAATAATGTGGACTAAATAGAATATAAGTAGATGAAAATAATATTTTGGTCTTCTTACCTCAAATAGGACTTAATGGAATAGTCAAAAAGAACGTAGGCTGCCCGAAGCCCGCCCGCGGCCAGGGAAAAGCTCGTTTGGGCCCGGGCTCGAGCCTAGTCCGAGACCTTAGGCTAGGGCCTGGGCCATCACTTTGAAGCCTAGCTCGGCCCATTGGCCCTGTTAAGGCCCATTCAAGGCTCGGTCCGAGGCCCGGCCCGCGCCGAGGCCTAGTGTCTTTTTTTGTGAAAAATAATAAAATTTTGGTAGAAAAAATTAAAAAGAATTAAAAAAAAATGGCCAGGCCTGCCCAAGCTCGACCCAAGCTGGAAGCAAGGCCCAGGCCCATCGGCCCGACCTGAGGCTCGACCCACCGGCTCGGGCTCGGACCCAAACGAGCCTGCCCCAGGCCGTGGGCATATAGCGATCCCGGTATTCCCTTGCTGTATTTGTTGTGTTCCGGACTTTGGTTCCATGGAGTTGGTAGTTGTATCTATCTTATTGTCATCCTTTGATTCCATTTCCTCGAGTTTTAGGATGTGTTGGGCTTGTTTCGAGCAGGTGGGTTGAGCCTTGGTCTAAAACCTTGTTGCTGTGTTTTTGGTCGTTCCGCTCGAGCGGGTCTTAGAGCGCTCGAGCGGAGATTGCACACTCCCAGTATTTTGTGCTCTGCAAAACTTCTGCAGGTGTGTTATTCACGCTTGAGCGAGTTTCTTGCGCTCGAGCGGGTCGCGCTCGAGCGGGCTTTTTGGCGCTCGAGCGGCTAGTACATTTTTGGCGTAAGTTCTAGGAGGGTGAAGATTGCACTCGAGTGGACTGGTTTTTCACGCTCGAGCGGGTGAACTTTATTCTTGTGTCTTGGCGCTCGAGCGGGCATTCTTGTGCTCGAGCGGACCATGGTTTTTGTTCTTGACGCTCGAGCGTTGTGTTTTTCGCTCGAGCGGGAGTGTCGTATAACAAAGGGCAGCTGGGCATTTTTTGAATCATTTTCTACATTTCCTCTCTCTCTCTCTTACTTTCCAAAAAGTTATTTTGAGAGCTTCTCTCTCTAGAAACTCCCTTCTCTCTAGGGTTTGATCTAGTTAGAGTGTTTTCCCTTCCTTTGGCCTTTGTAAAAAAGTTGTTGATCGTCGAGGGCTATCTTTTGGTCCAAGAATCTTGAGTTTTGGAGCACGTTGAGTTTCTTCATCTTCTCCGTTGGGTGTCATCTTTTGAGGTAGGGATTCCTACTCACTCTTATGGTCTTTGACATAGATTTTTGGTTGTTTTGATAAAGTGTTAAAGTTGGGTGATTTTGGGACTTAGGGTTTCAAAATGTTAAAAGAAGGTTTTGTTATTTTGATTCTAAAATGTGTATTTTGGGTTTCAAAATAATGATATTGTTATTGGTATATGGGACCATTGGGTTGATATTGGGAAATGAGGTAGAAACCCTAATTTGTTGTATAAATTAATTGGTATAATTAATTTGGAAAGTTGTGATTATATGGAATTGAGTTGGAAATAATGAAATAGATTCATTATATTGTGAATTGGTGGAGTTGGATTTGTTAATCACCCACTTTTGAAAACATTGATATCTTATCTGTTGGAGCTTTTATTAT
The DNA here is from genome assembly GCA_036172215.1 of Camellia granthamiana. Classification (NCBI taxonomy): domain Eukaryota; kingdom Viridiplantae; phylum Streptophyta; class Magnoliopsida; order Ericales; family Theaceae; genus Camellia; species Camellia granthamiana. Next base: position 91,553,287 of record CM069909.1, read on the forward strand.
CTGTTTAGAAATAATTGCTTTGGGCTACCGGTGGAGGGTAGCTATGATTGTTGTAGACAATGCATGATGATTAGGTAAACTAAAACTAATCAATTGGATGTGTCATAGAGTATGACGGTTGATAGAATACATTGACGTTATGTATTGATGGATTGTGTATATGACCTGTGTATATACGTTGTGTGTGTGAGAGGAGATAGAGGATGTACTCCACGGTTTAGGGGAAGATAGGGGATGGACCTCTAAACCGGATGTTGTTTGGGAGGAGATAGGGGATGGACTCCGCTGATACAGCTCATATGCTTATCAGTTAATGTGTTGATATAGCTCATATGCTTATTTATGGAAGTGTTGATATAGCTTCATATGCTTATCTGTTGATGTGTGGATACAGCTTGTATGCTTATCTGTCGAGTTGTTGATATAGCTAGTATGCTTATCTTTTGTAAAATGGGAAAATGTTTATTATGAGTCACTATCTCATGTAAATGGTTGGCCAGGTTTTGAGCCGTTGTTGTGAATTGTGAAATTGATAAGAAATGGAAAATGAAATGAAACATGGACATAGTGGTCATGTAATGGAAATGAGATATGAATTGATTTATGGGAATTGAACCTTTATCAATTACTAATGTCTTAGTTACTGCTCATATTGTGTTTAGCATATCTCTACTGGGGCGTTGGCTCACCCTATATGGGACATTATTTTCAGGTACAGGTAGCATGCCACCTCCAAGGACATAGCTTGGATGATTATGAGAGTTGAAGACTCTTTTTGTTTATTTTGTTTGTATTACGTGTACATCAAGCCGAGGGCTTATTTTGTATAGAGTTAGTACTCTTCTTTTTGTAATCAAGTGTTGACTTGGAAAGCTGTAAGCCCATAGGGCATTTGCTTTTGTTGTTAACATGTAATTACTGCTGTAAGAACTACTCTGATGAATGGAAATGTATTGATTTATCTTATATCATAGCATGTCTCAAATGATGGGTTTTATGTATTATTTTGAGGGCATTATAGGGCAGGCTTCGGGCAGCCCACGGGCCGCGGGCCAATTCTACATTCCTATCAATGCATGTTAACATGTCAATGTGAATATTCACATTGTCAACGAGCTGGGCCGGGCCTACCCCGGGCCGCGGGCAAGCTTCGGGCAGCGGGAAATTTTACACTCCTATCAATGTTAATGTTAACATGTCAATATGAATATTCACAATGTCACGGGTCGGGCCAAGCCGCCTCGGGCTGCGGTTGGGCTTCGTACGGGGCTGCGGGCCAATTTTACACTCTTATCAATGTGAATTTTAACATGTCAATATGAATATTCACATTGTCAACGGGCCGGGCCGGGCCGGGTCGGGCCCGCCCTGGGCCGCTGGCCAATTTTATACTCTTATCAATGTGAATGTTAACATGTCAATGTAAATATTCACATTGTTAACAGGCCGGGCCGGGCCGCCCACGGGCCGTGGGCGGTGTTTCGGGCAGCCACGGGGCGCGGGCTAATTTTACACTCCTATCAATGTGAATGTTAAATATGTCAATGTGAATATTCACATTGTAGGCGAGCCGGGCCCGGGCCGGGCCGCGGGCGGGCTTTGGCCGCCCATGGGCCGCAGGCCAATTTTATACTCTTATCAATGTGAATGTTTAACATGTCAATGTGAATATTTACATTGTCAACGGGTCGAACCGGGCCCGCCCCAGGCCGCCCATGGCCGCGAGCGGGTTTCGTTGCCGCCACAGGACGCGGGCCAATTTTACACTCCTATTAATGTGAATGTTAACATTGTCAATGTGAATATTCACATTGTTAACGGATCGGGCCTGTCCCGGCTCGCGGGGCGATTTCGGGCCGTTCACCGGGCCAATTTTACATTCCTACCAATGTGAATTTTAAAATATGAATGCTCACATCATAAAATTGCTAACTGTTCAAAAAATATTTATAAGGGTATCAAATTAAATATAAGAGCATAAGTGTCTAAGAAATAGTGTAAATCAAGAAAAAGGATTTTATGGAATAAAACTATACATACATGGGACTAAATGGTTAAAAAATTCCTTCATGGACTTCTTGGGTTAAAACATTTCTAAATGGGATTTATCAATAATTTTTCCAAAAATTAATTAAAAAATAATTGAAAAAAATTTAATTGGGAAAAATTATTTGAAAAAAAAAATTAATTGAAAAAAAATTAGTTGAAGAAAAAATTATTTGAAAAAAATAATTGAAAAAAAAAATTATTTGGAAAAAAAAATTATTGAAAATAAATAATTGAAAATAAATTTTTTGAAAAAAAAAATTAATTGAAAAAAAAAAATTGAAAACTGAAAACGTAAACTCATTTTTTGAGTTTATGTTTTTTCCTCAAATTTATAAACTGAGACAACCATTTATAAACCAAAAAAATTATCAAACAAGTTTTTATGACAATTTTTAAAATTTTTGTAAATATAAACTTAAAACTAAAAATGGAATGGTTACCAAACATGCCGACCAAACAGGCTTCAGATGGTAACAATGTCAAAATTAACAAATAATTAAATAAGTTACTAACGTGAGAAATGACTTATCAAAAGATTCTTAAACTATGTATGGTTTGATTTTTAGAATTTTTTTAAGAAATAAAAATTAATTTGGGTTAGGAAATAAAAAATAAAAAATAATTATCATTTTTATATAATTTTTATCTTTCGAGTGATTAGAAATAATTTTTTACAAATTAAATTGAAACGACCATACGTATATATATAACCTGCTCAAAAGTTAAAGTGATAATTATTTTTTACCCTTAATGATAATTATTTTTTATTTTTATTTTTTAACCAAATTAGTTTTTAATTTTTAAAAGAAAAATTCTAAAAATCAAACCATATATAGCCTAAGAATCTTTTTTGAAAAGTCATTTCTTACGTTGGTAACTTATTTAATTATTTGTTAATTTTACGCCATTGTTACCATTTGGCCTGTTTGGTAACCATTTCGTTTTCAATTTTCAATTTATATTTACAAAAATTTTAAAACTGTCATAAAAACTTGTTTGATAATTTTTTTAGTTTATAAATGGTTGTCTCAGTTTGTAAATTTGAGGAAAAAACGTAAATTCAAAAAATGAGTTTACGTTGGTTTTTTAAACAAAAATTTAAAAATTTTACTAACAAATTTTTTTTTTCAATTAATTTTTTTTCCAATTAAATTTTTTTTTCAATTTATTTTTTTTTCCAACTAATACTAACCGAGGGGCCAATTGGTAATACTACTTTAAACCTTAGGGAGGGGATTGTAATTTCTAAATGTGAGGGGTGTCAATGTAATTTACCCAGTGAGGGCAAAATTGGTATTTAAAAAAATTAAATTGCTGAGGGGGAGAATTTGTAATGAAACTTTAAACCTCAGGGAGGTGATATAATTTCCCAAAGGTGAGGGGAAATTGTAATAAACATAAACCTCAGGGGGTGTCAGTGTAATTTACCCTTAATTTTTTGGGTAAATTACATTGACACCCCCTGAGATTTATGTTTATTACAGTTCACCTCACCTTTTGGAAATTACATCCCCTCCCTGAGGTTTAAAGTTTCATTATAGATTGTCCAATGAGGTTTAAAGTTGCATAACAGTTCCCCCTCACCGTAATGATCATCATACATAAAATTAAATTACTATGGGGTTAGTGTAATTTTCCAAATGTAAGGGGAGAACTGTAATAAATACAAACCTCATGGGGTGTCAGTGTAATTTACCCTAAGTTTTATATAAATATTTACCTAATATGTTTTAAATAAGAATAATCCAAATTATGGAAATTAGGATAGATTAGGATATTTGTTTCAAAAAATTAGGATACTCCGCAGATCACTCTCCCTCCATATTGCACCACTTCATTCATATATAGTTTCGTTGCCTTTTGGTGACACCACTACCACCTTTTACCTAATTCTCTTTCAAAACACACAACAGTGTTTGACGCCATTACACACTCTCTCTCTCTCTCTCTCTCTCTCTCTCTCTCTCTCTCTCTCTCTCTCTCTCAAACATAAATAAGGTTTTTGCCGCCTTTTGGTACTCCGGCATCCTCCACCGCCTCTTCTGTACCACCACCGTCCCAACCACCACCACCACCACCACCTTCGAAAAACCATGAGAACCTCTCACAGCCTCAAATCCGCCAAGAAAGCTAAGAAAGCAGGGACGAAAGCGAAACAACACGAAAGCGAAACAACAACAAAATCAATCTTTTGAGGAGTTGCAAGAAATGCAAGAAAAGCTTCAACAGTTGAGGATCGAAAAGGAGCAAACTAAGGAGCTATTGAAGGTAAGAGAGAAGACTTTGAAGATGAAGGAGGAGGAGCTTGAAGCAAGGGGGAAAGAGCGAGAAAAGCTTCAGACGGAGCTCAAGAAGTTGTAGAAAATGAAAGAGTTCAAACGCACCATGGTTCTTTTTTTTTTTTCTTTCCCTCTTCAATACGATGTTTGGTTGCCAAGAAAATGTAGGGAAAATGAAGGAGCTTTAGAAAGGGTAATTTTCCTACATTTTCTCAGAAACTGAACCCAGATTGATGGTTCAGAGTTGATGATTCTTGTTTAGTTTTCCCCCTAAATTTTCCTACATTTTCTTGAAAACAGAACAGAGAGAAAGAGCTAGAAAAGAAAGACAAGAAGAAGAAAGGTTGCCCTCAAATCATATGGCTCAAAGATCAATGGAGAAAGAGCAAGAAAGAAAATGATCAGCAACCAATGTCTACGTTTTTGGCGTTCATAACTAAAGCCATGAAGCTGTTGGAGGAAGAGCAGTATCTTCAATTCAAAAAGTAAATTCAGTAATTTTCTCTATATTTCTCTGCTAAAGTTCCTAGTTTTACCAACCAAAACTCAGATCTCTCTCTCTCTCTCTCGTCTCCAGATTCTCCCCCATCTCCCTCCTCCACCGCCACCACCAAAAATGGCGATCGCGGCGATCATCACCGCCGTCATCCTCTCTTTCCTCCGCTCCCCCACCACGGCCGAGATCAAAAACCTAAAAATCACCGCCGACGCCCGGTTCATGATCCTCTTGGAGAAGTTCGGATTCACTCACACCGGTCACGCCTCCATCGCCATCTCCGGCGTCTCCGTCACCTCCACCCTCATCCCCCCCGATCCCTCCCGCTTCGGCTTCTTCCTCCTCTTCGAAGAATCCCTCATCCAAGTCCTCCTCTAGCTCCAACAAAACCCTAATTTCTACGTCCTTGATTCCAAATACATCATCTCCCTCTTCACCTTCCGCGATCTGTTCATCAGATCCATCTTTTTCCTCTTCTCCAAGTCCTCATCTAGCTCCAACAAAACCCTAATTTCTCTCCGCTGGCCTCACTCACCTCCCAACCCTCTTTTTCCTCTTCTCCATTACCTATTTCACCTTCCTAGGGTATTGGATTCACATTTGTTATACAAACAAGTGATCTGTTCATCAGATCCATCTTTTGATGTCTGTATTGATTTTGATGAAGGCTTTGAATCTGATCTGTGTCGCGGAGGACAAGCATTACGTCAAAGTCACCGGTACGCCTCACGGTTGGGATGTTTTGTTCTATATCTTCCAGTTCATTAGGGTTGTGTTGTTGTTTACTGTGATTGTTTTGATTGGGACTGGTTGGTCATTTTTGAAACCGTTTTTGCAAGAGAATGAGAAGAAGGTGTTGATGATTGTGATTCCCCTTCAGGTTTTGGCTAATGTGGCCTCGATTGTGATTGGTGAGACTGGGCCTTTTGTTAAAGATTGGGTTACTTGGAATCAAGTGTTTTTGTTGGTTGATATTGTGTGTTGTTGTGCTATTATTTTTTCGATTGTGTATTTTTCCAAGGCGGTATAGTGGCCCTATCGATCTTTGGACTTGACAATCATATCCTCCACGTACACCTCAACCTCTTTGTGGATAATGTCATGCAGAATGGTAGTTGCAGCCCTCTGATAAGTGGCCCCAGTATTCTTCAGTCCAAATGGCATGACTCGGTAACAATAGGTCCCCCACAGAGTAGTGAAAGCGGTCTTCTCCCTATCCTCGGGTGCCATCAAGATCTGGTTATACCTGGAAAATCCATCCATAAATGAGAGCAATGCGTGGCCCATAGTGAAGTCTACCAACTCATCAATATGCGACAGTGGAAAATCATCCTTCGAACTTGCCTTATTCAAATCTCTGAACTCGACACAGACTCTGATTCTGCCATCCTTCTTTGGAACTGGAATAATATTGGCCAACCATGTTGGATATTCAGATACAAGCAAGAACCCTGCCTCAATCTGTTTGGTAACTTCTTCCTTAATCTTCAAAGCCCAATCTGGGTGAACTCTACGCAGCTTTTGCTTAACTAGTCGGGCCTCAAGGTCGAGAGGGATCCGATGCTGTACAATCTCAGGATCAATTCCAGGTATGTCTTTGTAAGACCACTCGAAAACATCTTTGAAATTTTTTAATAGAGCGATTAAATGCTCGCGTTCCTCCGAAGACAGCGTGGACCCAATTTGGACCAAGTGAGGATCTTCCTCAGTACCCACGTTAATTGATATGATTTCATCTGTAGAGGGCTTAACACGCCTCTCCTTCTTATGATCAACTAAATTTTTCAAAACTTGTGAAATTTCTTCCTCATCGTTTAAGTTAAAATTTTGAAAATTAAGATCAGTACAACAAACCAAAGGCACAGAGAAGTAGGCAACATTCACAGCATCCCCATTCAAAAAGTCTGGATCTTAGGTTACAGTGGACTCAAAGGAAAAGCTAAAAGACGACTCGGACAGGACTTTGGCATCTGGGTTACCACTCCCAGAAATACTAGACTCAGAAGAACTCGAATCTGACTTCGACTCCACAAACTCACTGGAATTAGATCCGCACTCATTATCCGATTCAGAACTGTTGATGACACCTTGCTCGAACTTCCAGACCAGGCGTGGAGCCTTCGATGCATCCACCATAAGATTAGAGAAATCTGTTGTTGGGGTACCCCCGATCATTGAGATAGTAAAACTATCCCCCAAGTTGGTGGTCTCAACTCCAGCAGTGGAACTCATCAGTAAGTCAGCCAGTGCTTTTCCCAGCAGCTCATCTTCCTCAATACCCAGGTTCGCAGTCTTTCCTTGATCCGTTTCAATGCTTAGGTTTGACTGTTCATCTTCCTCTTCTGGTAACTAGTGCCCGAAAAAGATCTCAAACCCTAGATACCTAGTCTTTGTCTCTTAGTCATACCAAAGCTCTGGGAATCCACAAAATGGGAAATCTTCCCCTTGGCGGACAAAGCGTCCATTCAGGATTCCCCGTATAGGTTTGTGGACTAACTCATACTGCTTCCCGATCCTCTTTGCCTTCAGCCTTTCTCTCAGCTCTTGCCCTTTCCTTTGCCAATCTGCAATGGTAGGTTTGTATCCCAGCCCGAAAACATGGAGGTTATGACTCAGCTTCTTAGCAACAGTACCTCCCTGTCTGCCACTTCGGCCTAGTCCTGATCCAGGCATATGCTCCTACTTGTTCATCATATGTATGGATTGCGCACTCACATAAGCTCCATCACCTTCCGCCATAATGGTTTGGACCAACCGGGCTTTTGCTAGAAAGAAGCCGAAAAGAAACACATCCTCTTCCCCATGTATGATCTCTAGTAATGGTGCAGTGGTTCCTTGAGGAGGATGGATTGCAGAGTTACCATACACAGTGGCGATCCCGCCTTTGAAAGGGTACTTCACTAACTGATGGACTATTGATAACACAACCTTCATCTGATGGAGCCAGGGCCTTCCCAGTAACAAGTTGAATATGGTCGGAACATCCATGACATGGAATTCCACCTCATGTTCGGACGGACCAATCAGGATATTGCTTTTGAACATTCCCATGACATCCCGACTTGTATTATCATAAGCCCGAACAACTTGGGTCGTAGGTGCAAAATCAATTGGCCTCAAACTGACCCGGTATCTACTAATACCATCGGAATCCACATTTGTTGACTCTCCAAGGTTACATACAAAGGGCTATTGTGGTTGGCACCCTCAGAAGGCAATTCCTTATCTGTGATGGATATTACTGGCATAACGTCCCCGGAGGTGACCAGTGACACCAATTGGTCAGCGGTGGTGTCAATGGGCAGTTTGGCCCGGTTCATTACTTTGAGTAGGGCTTGCCTATGATGGTAAACAACCTAGCAAAAAAAAAAAATCAATCAAAATCGGACAGCACTTTGGTCCCAATTCACAACAGTCAAAACACGTAGCTGAATTGTAATCCCCAATTAAACTCTGTTTTCAAACCTTATTGATATGAACCATCCTGTACAGTCGCACTGTAAAAGCACATATCAAGTAAGAGGACCAAAACACCCCTATGAGGGGGGTAGGGTTACCATGTCCTAGATTTTGGCATGATCTAGGCTGCACTATTTTCAAACAACAAGTTTTACGACATCCTACAAATGAGTGGCATCCTGTCCTAATTTGGAATAGTCGCTATAGTTTCACTATATGCAACTAGGTTGAATAGTCAAAAGGGTACCTTGGCAAGATTACCTAATATACCTCTCACTCCTAACACCGAGAAGTGAAAGGTGGATACAGCGGTGATCCAGATCCACAGGTTGTGTTTCCAACATAGCAGAGCCCATGACCGGTCAGCCTTTGGGCAAGCCTTTTGGGCAAGCCTCCGGCAAACCGTCCAGGAATAGCAGTCGGCAAACACAGTGATTTTAAGCGCACCAATGCAAATGCAAATACAAATGCAAAGAAACATATAAGCGTAAATAAAAAGTCACATCATGAGTTTCAAGTCAAGTTCTCTAAGTCCCCAATAGAGTCGCCAGAAATTGTAGCCCGACTTTCCACGCTCTTTTCGGAAGGCGAATAGCCCTACAGTTCGAACTCCACTTATGGTTCCGAATATGATTTCACAAGTACAATGTGAAATGATGAAAATGCAAAAAAAGTCCAAATTCGGCAATTCTTTTTGGAAAATCAATATTTGAATCAAATGCCAAAAATGGACTACTTTGTTAGATTACAGAGTCACCACCTAAATATTTTTGAGAAATTTAGAAAACCCAAGACTCATGCCAAAGGCCATTAGTCTGTCATCACCAAAGTGCATTGGCTCGGGAACTTAGGTATGAGAGGAGAAGGTCATGAATTGACCACCCCCCTCGCCCTATCAAAGATCAGCCTCTACTAATCATGATGTATTTCTTATTTACATTATATGCTCTTGTTCCGGTTTATTAGCTATATTACTATGTGATGCGCACATAAGGTATAGACTGTTTGCAAGAACTGGAACATTTGATCACATGTTTTGGTTTTGAAATTGTTTTGTGAATTTTTCCACTTGGGAAAGTGGGCTAAAATGGACATTAGTCAAACTATCCTAGTTCAAGCACCTAGCCTTCATCCACAGGCAATCAAGCAGTTATATCATTTAAGCAATTAGCCTCATGGAAGATATGCTTTGACATGGCAACACAAACATTCGATGTAATATGCTAAAGCAAGTAGATGCTCACCTAATACTCTGAGCCAAAACAAAACAAAATAATTAGAAAAATATGCATGTTCCTAATTAAATGCAATATGACTAATGCAACGCATGCATTATGCAACTAAATAAGCTCGGCTACTTAACATGGTATATGAAACAATTAGACAACATGCGGTCTAAGCACGTATTCAAAGAATTATTTAAATGACAATGCAAGTTTGAATGATGAACTAAGTCTCGGTGCATGCGATATAAGTGGATGCAAGGCATGAGAATGCTAATGAAACATGATGTTCTAAACTAACCATCGTAAGCGAACAAATAAAATGGAGAAAGACGTGGGGTTGGAAGACATACACATTATTACAACATTTGATCCCTCACGTAAGAGGGTGCAAATCAATGTCCGAAAGTCCGAATTAAACTAACTATTACAAAACTAGGCAAATAAATAAAAATTAACTTAACTAAGCTAATTAACTACTTTATTACAACAATTTAACTAGCTATACCAAGTATCAGCTAGTGGCTGCAACAATACTAATTACAATAAGATTAATTTACAATTATGATAATTATAACACTAATGAAACAATTAATCGCATTCGACAAATGCATAAGTGAAGATGGATGAAGGTTGCATACACAGCGCCTGAGAGCTACTCTGTCTATCCAAGCCAACTCTGTTTCACCTTCAGCCATTGCCTCTATTTTCTTGCAAAACTGCACTGTTGGCCACACACTGAGGGCCGGCCGTGTATCAGTGATGGCCGGTCAGGTCTACAGATGGCCGGTCGTGCATCAATTTGGTGTAAAACTCTGTTTTTGTGTTCTGAGGTGAACTAGTGCAGACAGAGTGTCCTCAAGCTCTGTGTGTCCCTTTCTTCCTTCTTTGTCATGGAAAAGCCTCGAGAGAAGGTTGAAGTTGATTCCAAAGCCATCAATGAGAAAATTGATTGCTTGATGGTCTCGGATACAATTTTGGACAAAAATCAATGAAATACAATGAATAAGATCACCCCTCCCTCTTGTAGTGGAATGAACTCAAATAGGGTAGTAAAAACGCTTCAAGAATCATCAAAATGCCATGAATTAGCATGTGATGACTCTTGACACAAGGAACTTGGCATAACGTTCGGCCAAGTTGAAGCAATTTTAAGCCATTTTCTTTATATGGGTTGTTCCAAGTTTTAAGCCAATATTATGAAGCCTTGCCATTCTTTAGTCCATTTGTCCATGGTGATGTTAAAGAAGTAATGTCAAACAAGAGGTTCTTCTAAAGCATAAAAGAAAGACTATACCGTTGGCAATGAATCTTCGAAAAGATTAAGCCATTAAGTAGGAGCCTTTCTTTCATATTTTGAGCAACCTCAATCGGTTGAAATCATTCTCAAGAATGAAAGAGATGGATGGTGGATTGATTGTTAAAATTAGGCTTTTAGACATGGAAATAAATTAAAGAAGAGCTTAGAACAATATATAACATGTTATGTATGCAAACTTATGAGACAACAAATGAATTAACCCAAGCTCAAACTAATTAAACAAGTTAGAATAGCCCCAAAACAGTTATGAATAAATGAAAAATAGAGGCTAAAAAGATGCATGAAAAGAGCCTAAAAAGCTAAACAATAAAGAGAAGAATTAAGGCTAGCAAGCAAGTACAAGGAGGGGTGGCTAACCACTCCACTTTTGAAACCTCAAAGCATGATTTTTAGCCCTTTTAAAACTCTGAAGATCAGTGTAGATATCAAAAAAAAAAGTGAAAAAGTAAGGGTTTGAGCTATAGGTAAAGGTGTAGAAAGAGTAAACTCTCTCTACCCTTTTGGTAACTCCAAACTTAAACACTTCAAATAAGATCAAAACAATACAAAACAATAAGAATTATGTAGTAAATGAAAGAAATGAGAGCAAAAGAGAAGATAACAAGCTTATACCTCTCAAGGGGTAAGTTTTTTGTTTGTGATCCAAACTTAGTCTCAACACACTCTCAAGCTTGAATTATGCTTCTCAAAGATCAACCAAGGCCTTAAGATGGTGAGACAAGGTTGTGTATGGTGTATGGAGATGACACAAGAGAGCTAGGTTAGCTCAAAAGTTGCTTGCTATGGAAGAAGAATAAGGGAGGAGCTTTCAAGGTGTATATAGGCTTTCTAAATTTTGTTCAACCCTCAAAACAATAACACAGCTTCATTTTTATAGAATTTGAGCTCAAAAGGTGATAAATATCTTCAAAAATGGACAGTTGGCAGCCTCCCGCCCAAAACAGTGTTTTTCGCCACTAAGGGCTGGCCGGCCATCACTGATGCCCGGCCGAGCTTTGATGCCCTCCCTTGTTTTTTTGGTTTAAACTCAACTCAAGGTGGCAAAAGGTCCAAAAATAAGACTCACAGGTTCAAACAAGGTAAATGTTGAATATTTGAGGTTATTTCGAGAGCTTGGCTGAATTCAAATCACTATGAATTCAAAGCACACAATTCAACTTTCATCATCGAGCGTATCAAACCAAGCGCCTAAGTCTTGTGGGCAGTCAAAATGGGGTGTCTACACTAATATGGATGACCTGGAGCCAAGCTTTGATTGGTGGCAGCCTGATTCGCCTAATGGTGGTAACATTGAAATCAATGGAGCATATGTAAATGAGAACTGCAATAGTAGGACAATGAACGATAAGAAAAATATCAGCAGGAAGGTACTTGCAGCCGGAGAATCATGACTGGTGTTGTTCCCAGATCTACTAGAACTGTCATGCACACCGGATGATGATACATTTAACAGCGAAACAAACGGTAAGAAGAATGAGTTGAGAAAGGTTAAAGAGAGAATTAATGATTTCGAAAAGGAAATTAAAACGAAGACGGCCCGAGTATATGAATTGGAATGTCGGGTCGAATTAATGGAGAAGATGCTTGGGACACAAGCTATAAATTTGTTTATAGGGTTTGATATCATTATCATTGGAAAGGATGCTGAAATTGCGCGCCTTAACAACCTGGTAGAACAATTGAAGGATAAAATAGGCAAATTAGAGGACAATCTTGACGACCGTGAGATGCACGAGGTGATGCAATTTATGGCAAATGATGGATCCAAGCATCAAACACATTAGTCTGGGAGAATGAATGTTTCGGTGAACGGCACAAGTGGGAAAATTGCACAGCAGCCCTCATCCCTTGTAGTCGGATTGAAGGCCGTCCCCAATTTTGTGGTGGAGTTGGTTGAAGATGTGGACGAAATTGAAAAGCTGACTGTGGACAACGAGGATGGGTATGTAAGGGGTCATTCAGCCGCAATTGGTGGTGTTGGTGTTACTATTGGTGACGTTGGAACTAGCTGTGGGAGGAAAACTGCTTCAAGAACTGTACCTGCAATCACATCGCTGGTTAGGCGCATGAAGAACAAGCCAAGGCGTGAATTTAGACTATCTAACTACAAGTATCCCGGTGTAGTGGGTCTGGGCAAACATAGCAGTAGAGTGGTAGTACGCACATCATCGGAGCCCAGGGTGATTTACACTATTGAAGATGTAGACATGGAGCGGAAAACGTGGAATGGTTTTGGTATGACCAAAAGGCATGCCGTGTGGAACATGTTGAAGGAGGATGAGGTGAGAATGCTGGAAAAAATATACAGTTTAGAAGGTGACGGGTAAGTTATTTTGTCAATTTGGTGCAATACTTGTATGGTATATAGTAATCAATGTTGCAGTGTGGAAATTGATAAATTTGTTGTGTTGGTTGCAGGGCAGTAATATGGGACAGTAGGGACAACGGAGTGCAAGTGCATTTCATGGATGTGCAGACCTGGTACAACAAAACTCGATCCATGGGAATGTATGTGCATCTCATATCCTTTTAAATAATGTTGGCATCTAATTTGATTGTGTGTGACGTGGTTGTTAATTTTAAAATTAAAGCTTTGAAATGTGGGTGTACTGGGTTGGGAAATGTACATGCTGTAAGAATGGTGTGCGTCTATTAACTACCTTGGTGTTGATGGTTGTAGCAAATTTACATACCTGAAATGATTACAACGTTTGAACGTCAAGCACGAGTTTGTCGTAGTTTCCATACGCACAATATGAAACCCCAAAAAAAAAAACCATACGCATATGCAGTATCCAGTAATTGTGTGCACTTATGTGACCATGACAATGGGATGCATGCATATACGACGAAATTAAGATTACAATGTATCACCTTCACACACAGTGATAAATTTTGGTACATACACATAGTACGAAGAAATAGTAATGCCTGGCATGTGGTGTAGGTAATCGATGCGTACGCTGATATACTAATGGAAGTGTAGCGGAAGGTGGCTGGAAGAACATAACATGAGGGCACGACATATGTTTATAGTAATGTTTGTTCGGTATGTTACGTGTTTGTTGTACGTTACTACCCCATATGCAAATAGGCGTTAATAACATTATAACTCACTTGTCTAAAATAACATATACCATATATGCAGGACATGATAAGGAACACGGGTGCCCTATCGAGGACTAAGTACTTGAATGTTCACACGAAGGCATCAAGGGGATGTAGGTACACAATTTACCCAATATACCATGCAAACCATTGGACCGTTATGGTACAAGATGCAGAAAGAGGTGAATGGAAACATTATAATTCCATGAGGCCGAGACGTGGAGTCCGGGACGAGCATTACAACAAGGCCCTTAAAGTGGTAAGTGCGCCAATGGTTTTTGGCGGTTGAATGTGTTTCCATGTTTGACACGCAATGATGTGTTTGTTTTTTTCATACACGTCAAACATTATTTGCTTAACAAATACATTGCATGTTACGGGGACTAACAAACCACAACTTGAACACCAGAAACAATGGGTGGCCGACCACTATACCAATTTCGTGAAGCCCAGAGTTGCAACAAAAGATGGTTGGACGAATCGTTTTGATGGCGCTCTTATGTCAGTTGTGGATTACCCACAACAAGTTCTAGAGTCGTAAGTGTTGTTTGTTAAATATTTCGTGTTTTTTTTTTTTTTTAATGTAGTGGTGAGTGTGACGTTGTCATGGTCGTGTGTGAATGCAGGCCAGACTACGCAATTATTGTATGCTTCATTATCACGTAATACATTTACGAAGTGGAAATAAACGGCACGATGGACGGGATCACCCCCACTGATCTACACGCTGCGGTAGTTAAAATGTTCGTGAACGAACTAGGAAGAGGACTTCGTGCCAGGACAGCATAATATGTGGTGTTGAGCACCATCATCAGCAAACCCCCTCACTTCCCTCCCCCAATTATCTGTTTTTGTTTTATTGGTAGCGGACTACGTAATTGGTTTTTGTTTCGCGACGGGTGAACGTTGATGTCGTATATGTGGTAGGCTATTATTGTTTATGACAAAGTGTTAGTTTCCCTAATGTTGGATTAATTGTTATCAAATTTTGTAATCATTTGTCTGGTCCCGGACAATTATGATAGTTTCCGAGACATCATGATGTGAGTTGGTTAAGGTCAGCATTATTGAACGTTAATGTTCATAGTTTCGCTTTGTTTGCGTAGTTACCTGTATGATGATACATGATTTGTAGCGCTGAGCAAGGAATCCGTAAAATCCGTAATCCGATCCGGTCTAGTCCAATCTGATAGGTTTGGTTTGGTTTTTTGAGCCCGTGGTTCGGTTCCGGATTGGAAATTTCAAAATCCGTAGGCCACAGATCGATTCCGGATTGAACCCCACGGTTCCGGATTGGAACCAATCCGGACCATCTAGAAATAATCTATATTTATACTATATACCTTCCCACACAATATAATTTCTTGTCTCATATAAAAACTAAAACGTAACCTAATTCACACCTCACTCATTCAATTCATTGTCTTTCACTCTCATCTCATCTCTCTGTCAGTGCTGTCTCTCTCTCTTCTCTTTCTCATCTCAGACTGAGTTCTCTTTCACACTCTCATCCATCTCAGATCAGATCGGTGAGCTGCTCGTCTTTCTCTCTCGGTGAGCTCTCTCTCTCTCTCTCTCTCTCTCTCTCTCTCTCTCAGTGACACTATTTTTGTTCCTTTGTTTCCAGATCATCCATCTCAGATCAGATCGGTAGCTATAGATGTTGTCTCTCTCTCTCGATGAGCTCTCTCTCTCTTTAACACTCTGAAATGGATTTAATCTCAAAGAAAAGACATACACAATACACTGTTGTGATTTGATCTCAGATCGATGGATTTAATCTCAAATTGATTGTTCATGTCATCTACAATAGATTCGGTAAATGTAAGTAAGAGGTTTTATTTTTATTTTCTTTGTTTTTATTTTTTTTTTTTTTTTGTTTTTTGTTTTCATTTTTATTTTTATCTATTTTTTTTTCTGTTTTCTATTTTCTGTTTTTTTTTTTTCTGATTTCATCTCATCTTTCTGTGGCTTGTTTTATTTTTAAATGTAAGTAAAAAATTAATCCACAGTATATGTTTTTTCTTTGATTTCTATATGTAACTAAGTAATCCACAGTTTTTTGTTCTCTTTGATTTTTTTGTTTTCTGTATGTTTGAGTTACAGTGTATGTTTTTTTTTTTTATTTGAATTATTGGTTTTATATATTTTGTTGTCATGTCTTGAAGATTTGAGGAACTAAAGTAGTGATTGAGATTATTTATGCTCTTCTGTGAAGTATTTCCATGACATATGCACATTGCTTTTATGAAACTGAAGTTAACTAAATTCAGAACTGCTGACAAGAAGAGCAATTTGAAATGATCCATGATTTCACAGTTTATAATGAGAAAATATTATGTAAATGTTTAATTTCTCTGCACTTATATCAATTCAGTTTTGCCTTGCCAAAACCTTTGTTGCAATTATTTTGGTTTTAGCTACATGATTCTTGTAACAGACCCTTAGATTGCTAATATGTGGTGGTGTGGTTTAATTATGTTTTTGTTTTTTGGTCTGCTCTGTTTGCTTTTTCTGTTATTGACTTGAGGGAAAAGTTATAGAATGGAGCTTCAACATCCAGTAATGAAGACAACAAAGTTAATTTGAATGTCTTGCACAATTTTTTGGCAAGACATTAGACAATAGGACTACAGGAGCATTTAGTTTTGGATTAGAAATAAATCAAAATATTTTGTTGTCATGTTTTCTGATATAGTTCTAATTTTTTTGTTAATATTTCATAACATTTATGTAAACCTTGGCCTCATTTAAACAAAATTTATAGCTTCGTCCATGTTCATGATTCAGATTGTATATATGTATATATGTATTATTATTTTTTTTTGATTTATTTCTTTTTCTTGTTTGATAGATGTCAAGTACTAGAGACACAAATGATGTGATTGACCTCTCTCAGTCTCAATCTAAGCTAGAGCATGATCCTCAGCTTGAAACTCCTTCAGGTTCAAAGGTATGCCCCCTCTTCCTAAGCCAAAAGCTAGACAATATTCTGAAGTTTGGGAGCATTTTACCAAAATTTTTAAAGAAGGGAGTAAGATTGTTGCATGTGTTAAATGTAACCATTGTAAAGCTTCTTATGCTTGGATTAGTGCAAATGGAACTAGCACTTTGAGAAAACATATTGCAAATTGTCCTAAGTCCCCTTAGAATAAAGAAAATAAAAAACAAAAGACTGGCATTTCAATTTGTAACCGAAGGTGAAAAAACTCTTGGAGTTTGGAAATTTGATCAACAAGCATGTAGGGATTCACTTGTTAAAATGGTAATCACTAATGAGTTGCCATTTAGGTTTGTAGAGCGTGAAGGATTC
This sequence comes from Camellia granthamiana, assembly GCA_036172215.1. NCBI lineage: Eukaryota > Viridiplantae > Streptophyta > Magnoliopsida > Ericales > Theaceae > Camellia > Camellia granthamiana. Next base: position 91,570,535 of record CM069909.1, read on the forward strand.
CGCCAATTTTGTAGTGTGATGCAACCTAATTTCAAAAGTTTTCACGCTTTACAGTGGCAAGGGATATTGTGGATTTATATTGTAGTGAGAAGAAAAACTGAAAAATGTGTTGAAGAATTCAAACTATAGACTTTGCCTCACTACGGATTCATGGATATCTCTACAAAATGTTTCATACATGTGCCTAACAGCCCACTTTATTGATAAAGACTGGAATTTGCAAAAAAGAATTCTCAACTTTAGTGTGATTTCTAGTCACAAAGGGAAGGCAATTGGTAGGGCAGTGGAATCATGTTTAGTTGATTGGGGTGTAGAGAAGATTAGTACAATCACTGTGGATAATGCAAGTGCAAATGATGTAGCTATTACATATGTGAAAAGGAAGTTTTCTAAAAATAGTGACTCTTTGATTTTAAGGGGTGAGTACTTGCATATGAGGTGTTATGCCCATATAATTAACTTAATTGTCAAGGATGGGTTAAGTGAAATAAAATATTCAATAACTCAAATTCGTGATGCGGTGAAGTATGTAAGGAGTTCTCCACAGCGAGAGCAATTTTTCAGGACATGTGCTGAAACAGAGAGGGTAACATGTAAAAGCTTGTTGTGTCTAGATGTTCAAACTAGATGGAACTCCACATATCTAATGCTAGATGTTGCAACAAAGTTTCAAAAAGCATTTGAGAGATTAGAGGATGAGGGCCCACATTTCAAACCAGAACTTAATCATGGACCTCCTACCACTCAAGATTGGGAAGATGCTCATGTTTTTACACAATTTTTGCAAAAGTTTTATGATGCAATTGTTCGCTTGTCTGGTTCTTTGTATGTCACTTCCAACTCGTACTTCACTGAAGTTTGTGATATAGAAAGTGCCTTAACTAAATGGGGAAAGAGTTTAGATCCTTTTTTAAAAGCCATGGCAATAAAAATGAAGACTAAATTTGACAAGTATTGGGGAAAAATTGAAAAAATAAATATGATGTTATTGATTGCTGTTGGGTTAGATCCTTGTTATAAGTTGAAGTATGTGAGGTTTTGTTATTTTGAAGTTTATCAACCTGCCATGGTAAGTGAGCTCACTCAAAAAGTAAGAGAGACTTTGAATAACATTTTTGATGAGTATAAACAGTTTGAGACAGTTGCTTCATCTTCCAATGAAATGGTTCATGAGGTAGACATTGTTGATCAAGTAAACATTGGTGCAAGTGAACACCAAGTGTCTCTTATGACAAAATTTCAAAAGCTTTTGGAGGAAGAAGAAGGTGATGGAGGAAAGTCAGAAGTAAATAGGTATTTGGAAGAATCTTGTGAAAAGGAAGTTGTAAACTTTGACATCTTAAGTTGGTGGAAGGCAAATTCTTCAAGATATAAAGTTCTTTCTTAAGTTGCAAGGGATATTTTGGCCATTTCTATCTCTACTGTTGCTTCCAAGTCTACTTTCAGCACAGGAGGTCGTATCCTTGACCAATTTCGTAGTTCTCTTACTCCAAAACTTGTTAAAAGTTTAATTTGTACACAAGATTGATTGTATGCTTCGCCATTGCCCCTTCAGATAGAAGAAAACTTTGCAGATTTGGAGGACATAAAAAGAGGTAATAGAATTCTAATATTCAATTTATCATTTAAATTCCATTCATGTATTGTGTCATTTTTTACTTTAAACTGAAATTAATTTTTTTTGCAGCTCTAACCAATGTCAACATAGCTGCTGGAAAGTGATTTGGCTTGCTGTGATGTGGAATTTGCTATTACTGTTGCCGTTGCGCTGCCGCTGCCTTTGCGCTTCTGTGATGCTTTTGTTTGTCGTTGTTGCTGTTGTGCTGCTGTCAACATTCATGCTTTTGTTTGTTTATTTGTTTTTGTCTAAAACTAGTTTATCTCTGTTTACTTAGAATTTGTGGAAAGGGAAATGTAATGTCTACTACTGTTGAATTTGGTTGTTGTTATCTACTATTGTTGTTGTGTGTTTGCTTGGAGTGGATGTTGTTTGCTCCAGTTTAGATGCCATTGTCATTATAGACAGTCTTACAAGATCTTGATTCTTGCCAAATATATGTTCCAATATATAATGTTCCAAGTTAGATGTAGCCCATTGGCTTTGCTTACAGGTTTCAATTTACTTAGATTGTGATGGTATAGATGTTTTTCGGATGGTATGATATGGCAGAAAAGAATCTACTTTTGTCACCTTGGGTACTTGCATGTACAAAAAGAGGAACCACTTACACAGGATGATGTTGTTTGCTTGGAATTTTACACAGGTTGTTGTCTATATTTTTTTTGTTATTTAATTATATGAATCTGTGGTCCTAAACCGATCCAATCCGTGTTTCAACGGATTGGTTCGGATTGATTCCACAATTTAAACAGATTGGATTGGTTCTAATTTTTCAAGAACCGTAGATAACGGATTGGTCCTGGTTTTCTCCCAATCTAGACCAATCCGAACCGTGCTCACCCCTAATGATTTGGTTCGGGGTTGTTTTCTTGTAATTTTGTTTTGATAAGATACCAACACAATGATTGTTTTGTTTCCGTAAGAGACGATTATAGGTTTGGTTTCGGATATCACATTTGATGATGCTGGTATGTTGTTTGATGATGTGGAAGTCACATTCAATTGTGTGGGACGAACACAGTGTGGGTTTGGGTTTTGCCATATCTAACCATCAATGTGAAGCTATTAACATAGTGTTAAGAGCGTTGACTGTGACACCAAGCAGAAAATGCTTTAATTATCCAAATTGGGACACATGATGATGTTACCAAATGGGGCAACTAACTAAAAACAAACCTAGACAACATAGTAATAGGCTATCAGTTGCTTTGCGGAAATCAAATTATGCCAACAAAATAACATGGTATCGTAATACATTGAAGTAATGGGGATTTGGTTGATGTTAGCTAATATAATTTTGCAGTGTATGGCATGGGGACACTATGAAGGAAAATTATGTGCAATTGGACATAATGTTTGTCACAGCACATTTATTAACATTGTAAAACAGTCAATGTTTTTCCCCATCAGACGAACATTAAAGTGAAGCTAAAACCACCACGGTTTTTATGACTAACCCAGTTTTCCGGAAAACAAATTAAATAACTGTTGAGCGTCTATATTGGCTCTTTACATGTCTTCCTATTGTGGTTGCCCAACTTTTCGTATCAGCTACACCGAATGCGCTGTACTGCTTTGCCCCTCGATGGAATCCTCTTTCGTTTGGGCCTACCGAGCGGTGGCTTAACTGTTGGCAGCGTAATCATATAGTCAGCTGGTGTGGAAAATGGCTTCTCGATGGTTGGAATAGGGTATATTGTTCCGTTGTACGAGGCCTTGAACGTTTCAATGTGGAATGCATGGTCTATCGATTCATGAATATCTCTCTCGCTATTATGAAATACGATGACAGCATGAGAACATGGGAACTCGTTTATCTACCATTGGAAACAGGAACACATCTGCCTTGCCACATCCACCAACATTGCCGAATCGGAGTGCACTTCGTACACATTGTCATTAGCCTGGCTAACGCACCACGACCTGCTGTCATTGTACGCCTTTGCTAGTTTTTTTTCCATTTTCGGACATATAACGCCGGCCCATTTGGTGTATTTAACTCTGCGTTCTGTCATCTGCTCCATGATTTGTCCCCTTACCATATCAACCAGTTTAGTAATAGGAAGATGACGAGCATCACTTATCCAATTGTTAAAAGACTCAACAGCGTTCGAGCACATCTCACCGTAGCGTTGGTCCTCGCAAAATAACCAATATGAATGAAAACGAAGGACAGAAACGATGATGAACATACAACTATGTGTCATACACCATTGGGCAAAGTGTGCAGTACCTGAAATACGCATTAGCCTAGTGTTTGGGATGCAAGTCTTTCATAAAATCATCGATCACAACCGAATTGCCCTTCCTTAAAACCTCCAACTTCTCATTGAAACAACTGATAGTGGATACGTAAGCACATTCCCATAACTTGCGCATGAATCCAATCTTGTGCGATGCGTTGACGTATTTCATTCGGTCTCGTAAATTCATTTGAAGATGAAACAAACAATATCCATGGTTGTAACAACCCCAATCCCTGATTAACGTTAATCCATACTTAATTATGCCTAATCAATAAATAAAGAGGAATTCTGAATTAATTCGCATGTGTGCTTTGCGTATTTGTGTTTATATCTGTTTGCTGTAGAAAAATCTGTTCATGTTTTGATTTCGAATTGCAAATTGAAAGCCTTATCAGCATCCGAGTCAGAAATTGGCGTAGTTATGTGTTAATTGGAATTTTTAGAATTTTATGGTAGGCTTAATTAAAATTCGTTTCGGAACGATTAAATAGGATTGATTTAACTCCACTTAAGTGCCTATGACTTGAACTAATAAAAATACCATTTCTTTTGGGCCCCACTCATCTCTCCCATCCATTTTTGAATGCTTGTTGAGCCATTCTAGAGAAAAATGTAAGAGAGAGTAGAAACATAGAAAGAGAGAGAATTCAAGCTTGAAAAGGGGATTGTAGAGCATTAAAAGGCATTTAGAAGAATTGGCTTGGAAGCTCAAGGAATTGACTCTTTAAAATCCAATTGAGGTAAGAATTTAACCCATAAACTATGTATATGAGTCATCAAGAGCATGAATTCAAGAAGATCTTGTGAATAAGTATAAGATTTGAGCTAGAAAGGATTGAATTTAAGTCAAACCATGCATGCATGCATAATACATCCATTTTAAGTTAATTTTCAACAAATACTCACATGCATGAGCCTAGACTTGCATAATTTTGAGTATTCAACATGATTTTGTACTTTACATCTCATTTCTTCTTGGTTTTAAAAGTTTAGACTCAAGACATTGCATGCATGTATTTGACATAAAGTTTTGATTTGGATTTTAAAGCATTGGCAAGCTTTTGGGCCTTGATTTCTTAAATTGACCCCTTAAACACGTTGTATTATGAGTCCCTAAGTGTTTTCTCAAGTTTTGGCCTAGAAAAGTTGAGTTTGATGCATTGAGTTTGAGTTTAGAACTTGGAAACCAAATCTGGAAATTCCAGATTTTGGATGCACGCTCGAGGGTGGAAGTTCACGCTCGAGCGGGCACTCTGAATGCATGCACTTTCGCTCGAGCGTCATGATGCTCGCTCGAGCGTGAAATGCATATATCCAGAAGTTCATGTGTTTTGCAGTCCGCTCGAGCGGGGGAATTCACGGTCGAGCGAAGGTCTGAGTCTCACGTCCAGCGTCCGTCAAGCGTGAATTTCATGCATCCAGTACTTTTGTCAAGTTTTGCAGTCCGCTCGAGCGGGGAAAGCCACGCTCGAGCGAACCTTCACTTTCTGCATGTCCGCCCGAGCGGGGAAATCCACGCTCGAGCGTGGACCTTATTTTTAGCAAATCTGAGAAATGTTTCCTAGTGCAATTTTGGCATTCTCTTTCCATCCTAGGCATTCCTAGGCCATGCTTGAGACACTATAATGAGGATAAAGACTGGAAACACGCCACGAACAAATAAAGCAAGTTATGTATAATTTGATAATACGTTACAAGTGTATGTTTGTATGTATGTTCGTGTAGGTCGCATGCCTCGAACCACTTGATTAATCTGCTCTGTTTATCTGCACCCAAAGGCAATTGTGAGTAATAACTCTGTAAATTTATGTTTAACTTTAAGTATTTTCCGATTGATATGATACGATCTGTTTTCTGAAATGCTATTTTATGAATTATGAATGAATGTCCAATTTTCTGAAACGTATTTGTGGCACCCTTAGTTCACGTGGCCCTCACCCGGGGGTAACAATACTGTGGCCAATCTACACGTGGCCCTCGCCCAGGGGTAACAATACTGTGGCTTATATTCACGTGGCCCATGCCCGGGGGTAACAATACCGAGGCCTATATTCACGTGGCCCTCGCCTGGGGGTAACAATACCATGGCTACTTGCGCACAAGATATGGACCTTTATGGTCGTTGGTACCAACTATGCATGTGGGTCTCTGGACCAAGTTGATATGATAGCTAATGGGTGTACCATGTATGATCTTATGAAAAATCTGAATATGAACATGAGAGTGTATCTGAATCTATTTCTGATTTGAAGTCTGAATATGTTTCTGATATAAATTCTAAATCCTAACTTGTGCTGGGTATCATTCATTAAAACCCTTTACCTAGTTATTATTCACTGGGCTTTAGCTCACTGTATTATTTATATGTATGTAAGTGGGCAAGCGCATGACTAGGCCTGAGATACCGTGTGGCGAGTTTTGGTGTCAGCCAGCCATCATGCCTCCCATGGAGGTTCCCTTTTGAGATCTACCCGAGTTTGTAGTCGTTGGGACTTTTGTATTTCTGAAATGTTTTTTGTCTGGCCTGAACACATAGGAATCTTGTATATGTGGCTTGGATGATGTAAGGCTACTGTATTTTAATGCCTTATATGTATGTATGCAAACATGTATATGAAAGTTTCAAATATTATGTCCTATAAATGTCTGCATGGCTCTATGAACTATGTAACTTTGTATATTTGCTTCCGCGGCCCCTGTTATACATATTATTCCGTTCAGAGGCCTTCGATAATCTAAGGATTACTGGCCGGTTACAATGCTAAACCCTTAAGGGCGGGTTTGGGTCGTGACAATGGTGTGCCGACGGGAATATGTTTGGCATAGATTGCAGCAGCCCTACGTGGCGGTCAGATATAAAAGTCAATGTTCGCCCGTCGCCAACAACATCTTTCAAATTTTGAAGAAACCATTCACAATTGGCTGAATTCTCAGAATCAACAATAGCAAACGCCACAAGAAACAATCCTACAAACATACCATGAAAACCATGTGGTATAATCAAAAATTGTATAATCAATTGGATGGTATGGAAATGGTATAATAAAAATTGGTATTGGAACGTGTCATGTTTTATAACCATGTGTACAGCGCATACATGATAAATTACAATAAACCTGTAATAAGCATGATAATATTTTTTGCATTACTATATGTTGTCAAATTCATTACATCCCATTTATACATGGTGAAAATTATGCAGGCAAGCTGCATTGTAAAACATATCGAACGGAACACTATCTGACTAGGTACACATGGGAGGAAAAAAAAAAAAACACATCGGTACCTTGATTGTCGTCTTTCGCGGTAACGGCAAGCAAATTACTCTTGAACCTGCCTTTGAGGAATGTCCCGTCTAGGAAGATCAAAGGCCGACAATGATTGAACCCATCTATACAAGCACGAAACGATATGAAATACCGAACGAACCTCCCACTTTTTTGATCAAATTCAAGATTAATGTAACTGTTGGGATTTTTTTCCATAACGGATTCACTGTACCACCTTAATTGGTCGAACGACATGGCATGATCCCCATAAACTTCACCCCTCGCTTTCTCGACGCCCAACCATGCTACCCAGTAACTAATGTCCAATCCATAGTCATTTTTTAAATCAAACACCACATCCATGGGGCGTACCAATGGCTGACCACGCACCCGATCAGCAACAACACTTGACACCAACTCAGACTCTATAGGTTCGTACTGTGGCGCCATAAGTGTGCACACTGTCAAACCTCTTAACACATAACACCCCACTCGATAGTAACACCCTCGCGTGAACTAACCAAGTACAACCCGTGGTCGCTACAAACTTACACACTACCGTAATACGAACCGAATCATTTTTTACGTACTTGAATTGGAATCCATGTTCCACGGCATACTTGCATAGAACTTCAAGGAATTCATTGGCGCCCCTGTCGAAACATTGGCCCACATGGGTAATCTCATACGCCCATTGAGCAGACAAAAATGTCTTCGATCAATTAGGGCAACATGTTGGTAACAAATCCGTTTGGTTGTCATGACCAAAATTCAGATTACCAGGGGTATTCACAACATCCTCCGCGCAATCCATGACACCAACATTGCACTCCGCCCCAACACTGGATGCCTGAATTAGGACATCAATATGATTTAGCCCGAACGATTTACCAAGACACAACATATTTTGAATCTCGTCGTCACTATCCACACCTATAACTTCTTATACCCTGAAACATCAAACAACATACACATTGCCCCCGGCACCAGCCCATCAAATTTCCCACAAATAAGATCCACCAACTGTGCAAATTTCAACTCGTATTGCAATCGAACAAGAACATTGGTCTGTTCGTACGTGCACACCAACAATATACCATCACCCATACCTGTTACACTAACATTTCTGACCACGTTATGGAAATTAGAAAACAACAAATCGCATTTAACGTGCATACACAAAGAATAGGAAATACGTATTTTATATTAAACTTTGCAATACACACCGACACAACAACCCACCCCAGCAATTACCACCAACAAAAAGAACATCACACCCCCGTGCACCCAACACACCCAACGGCACCCCACCAACACCATCCCCACAAAAACTAACCCACATACCATACAACACACCAAACAATAGAATGACTAACCTATTACACTCTGATAGCTGTAGATAACGCCTGCTGAAACACAACAAAGCCAGAGTACGGTCGCCGTTGGAAAAAATGTCCACCACACCAGACGATAGCAACACACTCTCTCGATGTACCAAAAAAAACAACACACTCTCTCTCCACACAACAATGAGATCAATGTAAACCAATTTCAAAACGGATGACCCAGCAAAAACATTTCCTTATCCCCATCCAAAACTAAATCATTCAAATTAGGAAAACGCAATCACAAGGGTACACATGTAAAATCAAAATAAAATTAAACCCATCTAAATAAAACATACAAAAAAAAATATGACTAATTGGTGTGCAAGAAAACTCTCTTGACCAAATGGTTTAACTTTCCTCCATTTAGGATTTATGAGTAATTTTTCCTTCACTTTAACTATAATAAATGTTTTATCGGTAGATAAATATTTTTTATAGCTAAGTACGTTATTTTAGTTTTTTACCATTTTAGTAGGTTAAAATATTTGTGTTTGAGAAGGGGATTAGATTTTTTAATAATTTGGTGTGATATTTGTGAGAGAAAAAGTGAAATGATTATGAGTTTGATGTGATATTTTGACTTCGTTTGAAATGTGGATTGACTTTTTGACTTTTTTAACCTGAGACTAAAAAGTCTATTTTATCTTTTTGTGACTATTTTAACCCCCAACTCACCCCAACCCAACTTCCCAAGCCAATGCTTTATTTTAGCTTATTTTATATTTTTATAAATTTTAGCCCAAAAAAAAAAAAAAACCCTAAAATTGGCTTCTCAAACACCCTGTACTACCATTGTAGTTTTGTGATACCTTTACGTTGATTACACATCATTGATGAAAATGATAGTAGGTTGATTTGGGATGTGGGTTGGCTTTTTGATTTTTGTAAGAGAAAAAATATAATGATTATGGATTAGATGTGATATTTTGTTTTATTAGACTAAAAAGCCTATTATATTTTTTATAACTATTTTAGCCAAAAAGCTTGGGGTTCTTTTCTTCCCAAACAAGCTCAGTATTCTGAATGCATTATACATATTTATTTATTTACTATTTCGATCGGATCAATGCATTATGTCATAAATTTTAAGTTTTTGTTTGGGATGTAGGTTGGCTTTTTAATTTTTTTTTTGACTGTTTTAGCTTAGGACTAAAATAGTCTCATTTTGGATGAGCTTTTTAATTTTTTTAACTTTTGTGAGAGAAAAAATGAAACGATTATGAGCTGATGTGACAATTTTTAACCTAAGGACTAAAAAGTCTATTTTATTTTTTGTGACTAAAATAGTTTCAATCTAACCCAAACCTTCATGCCAAACGAAGCCTAAATATGTATCTTCATTGATATGAAATGGTGAGATTAAAAATTACATGAAATAATGTTACTTAAAAAAATATGATTGGTATGAAAGGCCGTTAGTTATTAGAATAAAGCGTAAATTATAAATATATTTTATGAAGTTTATTTAAAATACGAATGTTATTAACAATTCATATAGTTTCATTGTTATATATAAGACTAGTTAGAATTTTTTTTTTTTTTTTTGTTAATTATGTTAAATGAAAATTTTAATAAGAGCATCTCCAACGATAACTCAGATTTTTCACCAAATCTGAGTAAAAAATGACTCATTTCATCAAATTTGATAACAGATGCTCCAACGGTTCACCTTTCACCAAATTTGTCCCGGGACAACCGGATGGTCGACCTTCCGGTGGACCGGTTAGGCCAAAAAAAAAATTTTTTTTTTTTTTTTTAATTTTCTGAACTTTTTTTTTGAACTTTTTGAACTTTTCCAGGACGACCGGGTGGTCGACCGGCCGGTCAACCGGTTAGGCAAAAATTTTTTTTTTTTTTTTTAAACGGTTTGAACTTCTTTTCCTGAACTGTTTGAACCTTTTACTGGTTGACCGGTTGGTCAACCGGATCCTCATTCCAACGGTCAGGAACAGTGTTTTGGTGAAATCAGTATTTTGTCGTCGATTTGATGAATTGTCAATTTGATATCAATTCTGATGAACCGTTGGAGCAGTGAACAGTGCTTTTTTCATCAAAATTTAAATTTGATATCAACTCTGATACACCGTTGGAGATGGTCTAAGGGAGTATTCGGTGGTGCTACATGTACCAATTAGTGTAACAACTAGTGTTATGATATTATTATTGACTCTACCTATTATACAAATTGCAAATACTCAAAATCTCTAAAATTATGTCACGTCATTCGTTAGTATACTAGTTAGTGCACTAGTTAGTACACTAATTAATGCATATAACATTATTCAGTAGTATTTGTAATTTGGGTTGGGTTTCTCTCATATTGATTATCTTAATTTGAGAGAGTGTTTGGACTTGGTAAGTCTATTTTGGCACTGACTTTGATGATCCAAACCATTCACTTTTCTGACTCGATAAGTAGAATATTCATATTAAAAATAAGATGATTGGACTTCGATAATTATATGTTTAAATCAAATTTGTTCTACAAAAAACAGATAGTTATTCTTGAAATTATATTTATCATCCATTTTTTAAAAATAAATATGACTTAAATATATAGTTACTGATATCCAATCATCTTAATTTTTTACATGAATGTTTTACTCAATTAGTCTTAAAAAGTGAATAGTTTGAATCATCAAAATTGATCTGACACTGTCTTAAGTTAAAATGACAACTTGAGAGAAGTCCAACTCTTGTAATTTCATCACCATACGGAACAATTATATTTTAAGTGATGTTATGCCCTAGAATAAAAGTGCCGGCATCAGACTAGACTAGCCCAATCCATAAAAAAATGTCCAAGTGCATTTAACCGCGGGCTTAGCCCAAAGGGCTGTTTTTGATAAGCAGGGTCTAGATTTAAAATGTAAGCCCAAATCATTTATGAGTGAGAACCAAATTTAATTGTCATGTGAAATCTCCTTACAAAAATTATTTGAGAAATAGCAGTGTTTGGGCATGTGGATTTGTGGATGATTTGTATTGTTAGAAGTTCATAGGATTTATTTATATTGTTAGAATAATAGTTGAGTTCAATTTGACATATTTATAAATGTATATCTTTTTACCAATAGATTGAAAAAAAAAAATCTCAAAACGCAATAGGTTTGGTTTGATTTACAGAAATTTGTTTCAGAAATTTTTTCTAAATAATTAAAAATTATTTTTGTGAAAAAAATTAAAGTAGTATTTAGAATACACTATTTTAGTACATTTTTTTAATCTTTTTATCTTATTTTACATTACCTCTCTACCACATTACACATCTTTTCGTAAAAATTTAAAAACTATACTTATTTTAGATCATTCCAAACAACTTATTAATATTTTTATATAATTTTATTTTTTTGGACATAACTAATTTTTAAAATTTTAAAAATATTTTTTGATATTTATTTTTCTCAAATTAATTCGTATTTTTTTAGAAAAATTTCATAAAGAAAAATGTTTAGTAACTTGAATTTATATGACCATGAATAATTTAAATATATCAAAACGATACCGTTTCATCCCAACACGATATTATTTTATCATATTCAAACCATTTAAATCATAAATTTTTGACCACCAAACACTGTTTTATAACGGAAATGCCTCGTAGCTCGAAAATGCCGAGCTCGAAACGGCTCGAAAGAGAGGGATGGGGAAAGAGAAGGGAGGGAGAGGAAGAAGGTCGGCGTCGCAGTTCCTCGCCGATCGTCTTGCCGCCCGCCGTCGTGGCCTCGCCGCCCGCTGTCGTCGCCCAGCTCGAGATCGTCAGATCGTCACCGCCGTCCTCCCTCCGCCTCCGCCTCCGCCTCCTCCTCCCCTGTTATTAGGGCCCCCTCTAATCCCCCTCCCCCTCTCCCTCCCCTTCCGTCTTCTTCTTCTTCCTTCGTTCTGCAACAAAGTCAGGAAAAAAAAAAAAAAAAACTCGACGTTTTGGTGTTGAGTCGCGATTCGAGCCGCGTTATTCGAACTACGTAGTAGCATGATCGATTTTATAAAATAGTTTGTCAAACACAAATCAGACATGACCTTTGGTGACTCTTCAATAGTAAGTAGACTAGTCATCATCATTATGATATTCGATCACTTTTTATTGTCCTTCCAGTCACCTCGTGACCTTCAATGACATTTGGGGGCAGTTTACCTCACTATCAATCTTTACGTCCATCCATTCTCTACCATTGTCATCAACTACTCATCAATCATGTTTCTCTATTTTTAATTATAACACCCGAGATAAGATTTTTTTTTCTTTTTTCTTTTTTTGACAACGTTAACAAATTATTTCTAAAGTAATATTTGGACCATGATTTGAGGAAGAATTTGGAAAAGAGAAGATAAAAATTAAGTAAAATGTGATTTTTTTTTATTATTAAATTTCTTCTCTCTCTTTCTTTTCTAGTTCTGCTGTTGCTGTATCTTCGGACAAGCTCGGCCCTCACAGGTGTGGAGACCACCACTACTGGCTTCGGTGCTCGAGCTCGGTGGAGTCAAGATTGCTAAAGATGGTAATTCTTCGATTTTATATTCAATTTTCGTTTACAATGGTTTGGGAATAAATTATTTTAATAATTTTATTATTATTTTACGAAAATATATCATTAGAGAGGTGGTATGACAATAAGGCTTGATTTGACATAAGTTAAGTATATTTTTTTATTTTTTTTAAATCACATTAATCAATATCTTTTCTCTACTTTTCTACTCATCATTTTATAAAAAGTTAAAAAAACACTTATTAATATCTTATTCTAGTAGGTCCCAAACAACTTGCAATTTTGTTGTTGTGGTTGTGGGTTTTAATTGAATTTGAAGTCTTCACCCCAATTTTGAATTTTGGCTATCTGGGTTGGACGTAATTATGCATTTTTGTTTGACATTGTGCACTTCCTATTTGTCGAAATTGGAATTTGTTATGGATCTTTTGAAATGTTGATGATCAAATTGTGTCTGCATTTTTTTTCTTTTTGCATTGTATTGAGTTTTCAATTTAGGTCTTAATTTAAAGAATCTAGGGTTCTTCTTTTCTGTTTTTGTGTGTGTGAAATTGAGAAGAAGTTTAAGTAAAATTGCCAAAGCGTCAATTTTGAATGGAAGCTATGGATTGGAGTTAAGCAGATTAGTTGAGAGTTTGGGTAAAAGTGCCAAGTGTAAGGTTTGGATTGGATAGAAATTTGAGTAAAGGAAATAGGTCTCCCTTCATTTTAGAAAAACTCAGTGGAGGGGATTTTAATGGGTATTTACTTAATCGGTATTGCTGCAACTGGGTCATGACACCCTTTTTTGTTTGGTTTTGAAATTTCATCAACCGAATTGATGTCTTTGGTTAGTGGCGTTCTAGGGGATGACTGGGAAAATAATGTTATTGATGTGATTTTTTCAACTTGAGGTGCAACTTTTATAATTTGTATTTCATCTATTGCACAGAGAAGGTTGTTGCCAGTAGGAGTTTGTTAAAACGGTTTCAGATTTTTTTTTTTTTTTTTTTTTTTTTTGACTGATATACTTTGATAATTGAATTTGTAGATGCAGTGAGGGATTACTCAACAAACAATGTTCCAGATTCAATATTTATTAAACTTGGAATGCGACTTCATAGGAGGGATCAGCATCCAATTGGGATTCTGAAGAATGCAATATACAGTTACTTTGACACCATGTACTCAAACAAACTTGACAAGTTTGATGATCTCTGCCCGATTGTTTCTGTTAAACAGGTACGGCCTTGGATTCATTAATGTTGTGTTTGGTTAGGAGATTTGAGGAGGGATTTGGAAAGGGAAATGGAAAAGATAGGTGAAATATGAATAAAACATACTTATATTTTACCTAGTTTTACACACCTTTTCTCTTTCCCTTTCCAAATCTCTCCTCAAATCTCCCAACCAAACACAGCATAAGGAACTTGCATGACACACTTGATTTATCCCTCTTAAATGCTGTTCTTTGGAAACCTTGTATTTGTCTTCATTCTTGAATTTGTTAATGTCATGTTGATATTTCTTATGTTTAAATTAGGCTATTGAGATTTATATCCTGTTGGTTTTGCCTGTTATGCTCATTGTTCACTGTTCAACCTTGAAGAGAGTGTAATTAAACTTGTAGCTGATGCCTGAGCCATAAAATTAGTAGGGACTTTGTTGATTAACCTCTATTGGTAAACAAAGTCTATATAATGTATTTTGTATTATATGACAGTTACAAATATTTTGATGTATAATATCAGTAATTTGTTTGGAAGCTGAAGATAGGGGTGCATACGGTCTTAACTCTCAATACTTTTGACTATAGATTTTGCATACGAAGACCCATGTAGGATATACAAATTAAAAGCACATTAGTCGCAACTTCATGTGACTTAACTTTTGTCCTGCAAATACCTGAGATGGCTCGTCTATATAGACGTATGAGGACAGCCATAAGAGGATCCATTAAGAACTTAAGAAAGCAGATTAAAATAGAGTTAGATTAGATCTTTTTTTTGATAAGTAATAAAAGTTCACCCAAGTGGATCTCCCTATTAAGAGCACGTTGTGTAGCATGCCTACATACTTCATGTCCTTCTCTACAATTACTATGTTTGTGGCTCGTGGGTTGGAAAAGTTGAGGAGTATTTGGTACATTTACCTAAGGAAGGGGGAGGATTGGGCATAAAAGATATGGTGTTATTCAAAAAAAAACTTTGCTAGGCAAATGGTTATGGAGTTCTTTTTTTTTTGTGAGGACGAGAGATTATGGAGAAACGTGGTGATGGGAAAGTATGGGTTTGCTAGGGGAGAGTGTTCTACAGGAACCATTAGAGGACCTTATGGGATTGAAGTTTGGAAGGGTATCATGAAGGTGTGGGATAACTTCTATAAACTCACCTCATTTAAGGCGGGTGATGGTCATCAGATGAGGTTTTTTTAGCAAGATATTTTGTGTGAATAACTTCTATAAGATTTCCTGTGGAATTGTCTCTCATATTTAGGGCCTAGATGCCTTGGTATGCTCTTGGGAAAATCCTTGAATCTTTGACATAAGTTTGTTGTTTGATTTTGAGATATTAAACTTGAGTTACTTATATTGCATTTACTTGGTTTTTGCACCTGTTAGCATTTCTCTTCCACTAAGAACAGAAAATATCGTGGTTTGCAATATCCTCCTTGTTTTACAAGGACATGAGTTTCTGGATCAATGATTCATTCACCGCAAACAATCTTTGTGAAGTTGCCTGGAGATGTGGAGGAGATACGTGCTTGGATTGTTTTTAATCGGACTTTTAGCCCTTTTTTTTCCCAATAAATAAAATTAAGTGATAGTGGTATATGTGGAAGTTATCCAAAAAGTGGTCTCTAAAATTTTATGAAGTTAGTGAAACCTTCAGAATATTTGTTGAAGCGGCTCAATATCTTAATGCTTTAAATTTTATCAAATCACAAAACCCTTGTATTAAATAAAAACTTTTTAACTTCGAAATGTATAGTAGGACATTGGTTGTAACTTATTATTAAAGTAATTAAAAAAATAAACAGAAACCTTTGGTTCTAATGAATTACGTTTTGATAAAACAGTTTCATACATCTTTTGCTGCCAGGTGAAACTGATCAACAATTTTACCAAGAAGAAAGGAATGACCAGTCATTGTTACAGGATAGCATACCGTTCCATGTAGCATTCACTTACAGATGAGGAAATTAACGACTTACAGGTTTTTTCCTTAGAACGATTTTTTTGTTCTAATGAATGATGACCCTAATTTTTTTGTTTTTATTTTGGTGCAGTGGAATGTAAGAGAACAGGCACAGAACAAGTTGAACGTTGTTCTGAGATGAGATGTGTCGGTGTCGGAAAACCAATATTGCAGCCTTCATCTTGTAAATTTCTTTGCAAATTTTTGATTTGTAGGTGTACTCATTTCCCTCGACATTCAAATTTACAGTTGCATGATCCAATTTCTTCAAATATGTTGCTAGAATTTCATGTATGCTTCAAAGAAAACTAGAACTAAGAAAAAATTGAATAGCAAACAAAAAGTTATACCCTTGTTCAAGAATAAATGTGTTCACCGGTTCTTTCTGATTTCCCTGGTTTTGGGTATGATTGAAAACCAACTTTGTGTGATTCAGAGTGAGCGGTTTTTGTTTTTTGCTTTTTTGATCTGCTGGTCTCGAGCGAGCTCCATTTGCTACAAAGGTGGGGTACTCCGCAAGATCTATTTACTTTGAGATGAATGTGAGGCCTCCTCAGCCATTGTAGCGAATCAATTAGCTTCTTTCCACACATGCTGGACGTAACACTCCCACTCTCGGTCAAGCAAGTGATCGAATCAGATACCGGTACTACATTTCTCACTAAACTCTCGGCTAACGTAGCTTGCCCCAACAATTCTTAAGTGGATATGGGTTCCAATCTTGTTCCAGGGATTCACATTCTTTGATCTTCCTTTTTCCAGTATTCAATGATAAGTCCTCAGCTGCTGAGTGGTGATTGTTGAATTCTCAAAATTTAAGTCCCTATTTTCCTCTCTTTTTTGTGTGTGTGTATTGCAGGCTGCTCTATTCATGCCGAACCCTTGGGTTAAAAAAAATGTCGCTGTGAATACAAAAGATTGGACATGTATTGATTTTCCATCTACTCTGTTGATGTTTGATAACACAAGTGTCACATACATTACAAAACAAAAAAGAAATGAAGTTAAGAACTTGTTTAAAATTTACTTGACTTTGTATAAAATCTTGGTAAAAAATTACACCATTCACTAGGATAGGAGCTGAAAAAGCTTTTGCACAGAGGCGAGGTTTGAAGCTCCAATCTCTCATATGAGATGGTTGCGGTAAGGCTATTGAGTTAGAAGCCCTTCGCACCTTTCACTAGTTTAAATTGGTTTTGAGAAATTAAACCATCCCAAATTCAGACACCAAAAAAAAACAAAAAAACAAAAAAAGAATAAAGATATTTTCTTCTATACTAGACATTTTTTTTAGGTTGATTACACAACTGATATTATTTTACATGCTCATTTATAAACACGTATACTGTGACTATTTCAATTATTAAAAATAAATAAAAATACGTAATTTGCATACCTTCAACTATCTTTTGAGTAGTGCCAAAAAAATCAGTTTAAACTTATTTGGGTTATATTATCTCTTTATTTTTTACAAGTTTGTTCATAATAAGTAAAAAAATCATTTTTTTTTACATTTTCCAAAATAACCCAATCTGGTTTATCTATGAAATTTTATTTATAATTACCATGTTTATTAGTTTGCTTCTGCATAGCAATAAAGAGGGTTGTTGGTCATGTTGCAGCATCAAATGGCAACATGACCCAAACAGACAGAACTAGACAACAAGCTTCCTCTGTTAATGAAAAGATGTCCCCTTTTTTTACTCTTTTTTTTTTCACACTTCAGAGGAGAGTGTACAATTAAAGATACCTCTCTGTGTGCCCATCGGACCAGAGACCTAATATTTCCATTAGGGTCAAAGGGATGGATAGGACCAACAGCCATTGGTCAAAGGACTGGGACAATGATAGGCTCTGCACTATCTGACGTTGGGTCCATTCACTCACAACACCAACACCAACACCAACACCAACACCCTCCTTTGATCCCCTGTTTTTATAGAAAGAGTACAGAAGAGGGTGACTAGGATGTCTATCTACTTTATGTACATACATATATACATATAGGCCAAATTATACTGAGAGAGAAAAATATAGATAATACAAAAAAATGTAAAAAATAGTGAGTATAATAGTAGTTTCACTATGCCATTTAAGAATGTTTACTTACAAGGATCAGTGTGATTTCAAAAAATAAGGGGATGACAGTGTGTTTTCAAACAAAATTCATGCAGTGTCAAGTGTAATTAGACCAAAACAAAATCATCAAAGGTAAAAAGCAAACCTGGTGGACCTAATGCTCTCTCTCTCTCTCTCTCTCACTGTACCAACCCCAAAGCAAAGTTAAATGGAATGGCACAATAACACAATGAATGGATGGAACCTTCATACTTATCTTACAGGGCAAAAGGGTATTGCGCTTCTGTAACTTGTCCCCCTACTCTAAACAATTGGCCCATAAAAAAAAGATCTACAGTTACTAGAAAAGGCAAGACTACCGTACTCCCTAAAAAAAAATAAGTTATCTAAAAAACATAACATGTTCATAAAATAAATAAATAAATAATTTTTAAAAATACAGTTTTAGCAAAAGAAATATCACTAAAAGTCATAATTAACATCATAATACTGTATAATTTTTGTATTGTTCATATCTAACAGGGATTGTAACTAATACAACTTTGTGCTCTTTAGATAAGTTATAAATATGCTTCAAAATTGTACATTTCTTTCAAAATAGTAATCAATTATTTAGGAGTTGTTTGGGATGTCCTAAATAAGTGTACTTTTTGACTTTTTATGAAATATTAGTTGGATTTAAAGTGATGTGGTAGAAAGGTAATGTGACTTAAATAGGATGATGTGACTTAAATAGAATAGTGACTTTTTGATTTTTTTTGAAGATGCCAAACTAAGCCTTATTCTCACACAAAAAGAATTTTACAGATATAAATGTGATTCAAAATGCTCTTGTCTATGATTACAAATAAAATGTTATGTAATTAATTATATATATTTTATCTCATATTTATAAATTTTAAGTTGAATGAGAGTTGGTGAGAAAAAGTGGTGGCAGCTGCAAGCTGTAAAGGCTGACAAGTGTAGGAGTGTATGAGAGAGATGGAAGAGAGAAAGTGGTGAATAATATTGGAAAATTTACCAGTCAGAAGAAAAAAATTATTAATTAATAAAAAAAAATTATAACATTAATTATTAATATTTATAATATTTTTCATCCGTTTATAAATAGTTTTTGATTGACGCATGTCAGTATATAATTTTTCCAATAATATTTGAGATGAGATGAGATGAGAGAGCATCTCCAACCCATCCTTCATATCTTCAAATATGGAGGATCCTCTCCAAAAAACAACTCCAACCCATCCTTCACTTCTTCCTCCCAAATGAAGGAGGATGGATTGATCCTTCAAATTTGAAGGGAGGAGGAAAAAAATGAAGGAACCTCCAAAACACTATTCACTCCATATTTCTTATTATATTTGAAATAACTTTTAATGTGTAAATTTAATTTTTATAAAATTGACATCAATAAAAAATATGAAGTCATACCTTTAAAATGAGTATAATATTAAATATATTTTACAAAAATTTTAAAATTAAATATTTGTTAAAAAAGAAAATGAAGTTGAAGTTGGAATGAATAGTGAAGAAAATGAAGGTTGAGAATGAGGACTACTCTGTCTCTCTCTTTCTCTTCTCCTCTCTTTCTCTTATTAAAACAGGTATTTGATTTGTGTGTTTGTATTGTAATTTGAATGTATGGTGGGATGAGATGTTTCCTGAAGACCCAACTGGTCCCAAACTAAGATTCTGCAAAGGGAGGGGTGTTCAATGCCTCTGCCTTGAAATGCTTTATCAAACATATCAATCATTGGCATCTCCCTCTCTCTCTCTCTCTCTCTCTCTCTCTGATGTCCCCCTCAGGCATGGTTTGGGATCCAGTTATAAAAAAAATAATTATAAATTCATAAAAAAAATTATAATTATAATTATTAATATTTATAATTTTTTTCATTTTGTAACTTTTTTTTTAAAACACCACTAATTTGATATTTCTCCTCATAAAATTATTTATATATATTTTTTTTTATTGTTTTTAAAAAATTTATATTAATTTTTTGATCCGTTTAGTGTAGAAAGATTTAAAAAATATTTTCAAAAAATAAAAAAATTCAAAGAAAAAGTGTCACTTTTTTTTTTTAATAACATTTTTAGTTCGAATAGGCATGTAAAAGCAAAAAAAATAAAATAAAAAACAAAAAAATCAATAAGAAGTTGCCAAAAGAAAGTTAATCCCAATTTACCAAATACCCCTCCCCTCCCTCACCTCCTTCTCAATGTTCCCCTTTCTACCGCCCCAAACCCAGCTATTTATGTAAGGTTTATCATTTGGCCCAAACATTTAGGCCAAGTTTGGGAAGACTAAATAAGTGCACTTTTTGACTTTTTATGAAATATGGGTTGGATTTGGGTTGGGTTTGAAGTGATGTGTTGGAGAGGTGATGTGACTTAAATAAGATGATGTGACTTAAATAGGATAGTGACTTTTTCACTTTTTGAATTTTTTTGAGGATGCCAAACTTGGCCTTAGTCCAAACCACCTTGCCTGTTAGGTTTTTATCTAGATTTCTATCTAGCGCAAACCCGTACTATGGTTCAAGTTGACCTGTTAACTTGTTTGGATCAAGCTCGTTGAACAATGGATTTAAAAGTTTTTTTTATCCTGATTGAGCCGTCAGATAAAAGCTTGTTAGGTTTAATCTTTAAACAAGCTTGGGCATTATTTTCATGAGCTAATCACATATTGGCCCTTATTTATGTCCCTGTAACCAAAATTGTTACTATTGAACACCATTTATCATCATAAATATTTCAAAATAGATTGAAATATATGAAAATTTTATTAAAATTCTAATTTTTTCCGCATTATTTGCTTGTTCCCAAAGCCCAGTGGATGATGGTTAACAAAGATCCTTCTATTTTTACTAAAAAACAACTATTTAAACAAATTTAATATGTTCTTTTTTTAAAAAATAAATAAATAACAACATAAAAAGAAAATTATACTGGGCCCTAAACTTTTGTTTTTCTTTGATCATTATTTTTTATTTTTTATTTATTTTTTCCTACAAGAATGTGACTAGAATAACTGGTGAATGCGTCATAAATTATTTCATATTTTGGGGCCCAAAAACAATAATTTTTAGGCAAAGGTGAGATTCCAGAGGCACAATTTTTAGGCCCCATCTGTGTCAATTATAATAGGGCCTTTTTTGAGAATTTTTGACCTGAAAATTGCTTCTTTTTGTTGATAGATTGAAGATAGACAAAAATATGCCATGTGATGTGAGTACAAAATTGTTTCCCACGAGTTTACATAAATTATTTATAATTTATTTTAATTTAAAAATATGTGTTAAATTACTTTGTGCAGTTTTTATTTATAATTTATTAGGTGAAATAATGAATTTGGTGTCACTGTTGTGTGGCTCGTGAGACTTATAATGATTATCCAAGCTCTTTAATTTTTAGAGAACATCGAGAAAAATATATTTGTGAAAAATTAATTTGATTGGATATCGATAACCCCTTCATCAAAGTACATTTGTAAGTATAATCTACTCAATATTTTTTTTTAAATAAATAATCAAAATAAAACTCAAAATGAGTCATACGAATCACATAACTATCACCACTGCACATTGTGCATAACAGTAACACCATATTCAGAAATAACTTAATAAATTGGGGGGAAAAAAAATTTATCTAAAAGGTTAAGGATGACTACATTATTATCACAAGATGTAGCCCGAAATTTTCTTGGCAGCCAAACAGAGAGTTTGATTGGGGGCAGTGTCTCCCAATTCCTATTGGGTATTGAAGAGGGTGTGTGTTGTCATGTACAGTTACCAAAGTGATTGTTGATTCGGAACACCCCAAAAAAAGAGAACCCTACTTGATTGGGTACATTGACTCTGCATCACGACTCACGAGCCTCCACTACGACTGGACACACTCTTTCATGTTTATTGTATTTTTCTCAAATCACCAGAAAAGATCAATTTAATTTATTAGAAATAAATAAACTGTTTCATCATCTCAAAATATTAATCTCTTATTTATTTTTTATTATTTCAAAATATTAGTTTTTAAAAAAAAATCAAGGGCTAAAATAATATGAATTTTTTATTTTATCTTTATTTTAAATTCATTAACAACACAAAAAGTTCAATTATAACAATTGATATTTTCTAAAAAATATACTATCAAAGGATAATTTTGAAAATTTAATTTTTTTTAAGTGCAATAATTGTATTATTAAAAAAAAGTTAAATTTTCTACAAAAGTCTATTATTTGAGACAGAAGAATTATATTATTTGGAAGAATAAATAAATAAACTACATTATTGTATTTTTTTTCAAATGAACTTATTATTCATTTGGAAGAAAAATAATTTTAAAATGAAAAATGGTCATGAACTAAAAACTTACCAAAAATACAATGTTATCATTATTACTACAATCACCATCCCTCCACTATCAGAACCACTCTCACTCCTAATGCCTATGTTGCCTCCACCTCCATCACTACCTCCGCCATGTTGTTAGGAAAATTGTTCTTTGTAATTAAGATTGGTGAGATATAAAATAACAAATCAAAAATATAATCAAATCAAGAAAATCAAACATATATAAGAATACAAGGATTTACATGGTTAATCCCTATGTTCACAGTTGCTGTAGTTTTCACTATGATCAGAAAACGATACAATTCTCTTAACTTAAAAAAATACTCCTCCATCAATTTATAAGTATAGAATTAGAACAATGCAAAAGTAATAGAGAAATTACTAAAATACTTAAAAAGAAAATTGGTCAAGGTAAAACCCTGAGCCCCCCTCCTTTGGAAAAGGCCCCTAAATCCCCATTAGACCCAAGATTGAATCAACTGTATTTATTAAAGTCCACAGACCCACCCAATGACAACGAATCCGGATCCTCGGTAGCCCTTCCCCTGTAGCGCGTCCTGTAGCCCCCAAAACGACGTCGTTTTGGGGGCGATTTTCAGAAAAAAAAAACGCAGAGAAGGAGAAGGAGAAGGAGAGGGAGAGGAAGAGGGAGAGGGAGAGGGAGGAAGGAGGGAGGAGGAGGAGCTCGTCTCGCCTCGCCGCCGGCCGAGAAGCTCCATCTCCGAGCGAGAAGCTCCATCGCCGCCGAGCTCCTTGCCGTCGCAGCTCCGAGCGAGAAGCTCCATCGCCGAGCTCCTTGCCGTCGCAGCTCGCAGCTCCTCCTCCCCCAGTGGTTATGGCCCCCTCCAGTCTGGCCGTGACCTTCCCTTCCTCCCTCTCCCTCTTCCTCTCCCTCTCCTTCTCCTTCTCCTTCTCTGCGTTTTTTTTTTCTGAAATCCGCCCCCAAAACGACGTCGTTTTGGGGGCTACAGGACGCGCTACAGGGAAAAGGGGCACAGACGACCTGGACTCAATGACAACCACCACACTGGCACTACAGATTATAACACAATAATTTCATTGGAAAAAAACATATTTTATAAAAAAAAAAAAGTTTTTTTTTTTTTTTTTTTTTTTTGGGAAACAAACAAAGCTCCTATTAGATTTTCTCAAACTCAGGTTTCTCTCTCTCTCTCTCTCTCCAATTTGGTAGTAGAAACATAATCTCATTAGATTTGGCTTCTCTCAAATTAACCATCTCAATTCGAGAAAGTATTTGGTCTTGGTAAACTTATTTTACGATTAATTTTGATGATCTAAATCGTTCACGTTTTAGGACTTATTGAGAATAATATTTATGAAAAAAAAATAAGATCATCAGATATCGATAGTTATGCGTTTAAATCAAATTTATATTACAAAATATGAACGACTATTCTTAAAATTATATTTGTTGTAATTATTTTTAAACAAATATGATTCAAATATATAGTTACTGATATCTAATTATTTTATTTTTTGCATGAATATTCTATTTAACGAGCTCTATAAGGTAAACGCTTTAGATCACCAAAAAGGGTCACAAGATGGACTACCAAATCCAAACATTCTCTCAAATTTCAATATTTTTTTTTGATGATATAAATCTCTTATGTATATAGTGTGAGTATTTCCTATATTTAATACAAATCTTTCGTCAAACTTATATCAAAAAATATTATTACTTTTAATATAATTATTTTAAAACTGTCTCACTGAAATGTAATTTTCTATTAAATATTTGTTTTGCTCGGAGAAACAACCTATGAATAATGAAACCTTCTCCTCTCCTATGACCCATTGAAGTCCACCACATGCCTGCCTCCTCTGCAACTGTTGCATAGCATAGGGAAGTTATGGAGCCCGTCATTCAAGCCCATGCCCCCATGTCTCTCAACTATATATATATAGGTAAATTACATTTACCTCTCCTAAAATTTTGACAATTATAAAGATATCTTCTATAATTTTTAAAATTACATTAACTTTTCTTATTTTTTTCCAACATTGTTAAGATTTCTTCTATTAATTTTGTCCAAACAATATTAATTTGGTTGTACAAATGACCATAATACTTTTTAAATACTATTCATAACCTCAAAGGAACTAAGTGTAATCCACCTATATATTAAATTATCAGTTTATTTCTCACAATTTTTTTTGTATTTACTTGACTTTGTATTTTTTTCCGCTATAAGTTTTTGAATTTTTATAAGTTTAAAAAAAAAAAAAAATCAATCATTAATAAAAGTAAGAAAGAATATCCATGTTTCTTATTTGAATTAAGTTTAGGATTTAATTTAATAAAAATAATTTAAATGAGAAAAACAAAGATGGAGATATAGATTTTAGATGTAATAAATAACAAATTATTTGAGTATTTTATTATTTTCAAATAATTTCTTTCTTCAAATAAAATTTCATTTTAATTAGATGCAAGAAATGACAAATTTAAATAGTTTATTATTCTCAAATAAATTATTTATCTTTCATTCCCTATCAACTAATTTAATTTGTTGTAACATGATTAGATATTTTTTCACTTTTATATTTATTTAAAAAAAATTGTTAATAAGGTGATGAATATTGACCTATTTTTTAAATATCCATTGACAAGAAATTGAAAGACTCAAAGATGAAAATTAAAATTTGAGAATAATATAGGATTGTGAAAAGATAAAAATGATAATTTTTTTTTATATGTTTATGAGGTAGCATTTGGTAATTTTTATAAATCAAATTTTTTTTATATTATAAATATAAAATGTTATGATGTTTATTTTTCTTTAAAAAAATTAATACACAAATATGTTTACAAAACAAAAGAAAGATTCATTTTTTGTAAATTGCTATGGTGTTTGGTGATGCTAGATAGCATTGATGAAAGAGAAAAAAAATGGAGGCAAGAGCATGAGGGAAGAGAATTTCTATTTATCATTTAAACATATTTATTGATCTAAGTTAGGGTTTAATAACACATGTAAGATATAATAGGTTAATCTCTAATTTTTTATTATATATTTATATATATAAATTGATGAACCGAATACAAAAATCTTAATATTCTCTCACGTTATAGAGTAAAACATAGAGCATTGAAAATATATCTAAATTATAGAGTAAAACATGACCCAAGTACAAATATGTGCAATATTCAAGAATTGCTCCATGGATCCAAGGAGTTTATTCTATTTAAAAAATAAAGAAATTAATTTTTTTTTTTTAACAAAAAAAATTCAAACAATAAATACATTAGTTCAAAATGATAAATTTTACATTATTTATGCAGTGTGAAATCAATCTTATGCAAAATTATTAAGATATTATCTACAATAATATTAATTTTAGAGATATGGTTTCTTTTTAAATATTTTATCAATGATTTTTTTTTTGATTAAATTTTTTTATAATATTTTAAAATTTTAGATTTTTCTTAACAATGAAGATTGGTGACTCGAATTGAGTTTGCCCAAATGGTTGGAATTTGTGTTTGCCAGTCGATTGCTCGGACGACTTGCCAGACGACCAGTGCAACACTTGTTTACCACGGTTATCATCTTGCCGACCGCGACTGTTAGCCTTCTTGCTGGATGACTGGCAAACCAAAATTCGAGTCATTCAAAGTAAGATGAAATTCGAGCTACCAATCATGATTTTTTTTGTAAATATTGTATAGAATTTAATAATTCAATAAAGATTGGTATCTTGAATTGAGCTTTCTCGAATGGCCCAAATTTGTGTTTGCTGATCGACTTGCCAAACGACCGGTGCAACACTTGTCTACCGCAGTTAACACATTGTCGACCACGACTGTCAGCCATTTTGTCGGATGACCGGCCAGTCGACCGGCAAACCAAAATTCGAGCGATACAAGGCAAGATGAAATTCGAATTACCAATCATGATTCTCAATAATTTTGTTCAACATTACTAAAATAATGTATGGGTCTTTATTAATTTTTTTGTAAAACCTAGAAGAGATGAGTGAAATTTATTATTTGAATATATAAGGGCAATTTTGAAATTTTTAACTTATAATACATGATATCAGTATGACATTAGCATATTTGTTAAATAAACCCATAAAATATTAATGGCGGGAGAATCTTAATAATAATTTCAAAAGTAAGACAGATTTATGTAATTATTAAAAAGAAAATGTTTGAGACCCCCTTGGGGATAACCCCTATACCCCCAAAGTGATCCTGACCCTTCATGTATGTATAGGGCCCACTTATGTATGTGCGGGGTCCATATCATGAGTGGTCCAAATTTGTGGGGATCTTGTGGAGTGGGGTCTACCAGACACTTGGTTATCAAAAATACATATACATATACATATATAAATAAAGCCAACTCTTAAAAGTTGGGCTAGATTCAAATTGGATCATACTGTAATAAAAATTATATTTTTGTGTCAGAGAAATTATACATTTTGTAAGATAAAAATTATGATTTTTGTTATGAAAATTATAAATTTTGAAGTTACGATATGCACCTAAAAGTCAAATATTACTAAAGTTTTCTTTTTGTAAGAGAAATTATACAATTTGTGAGAGAAGTTATACTTTTTGCATAAGGCGCTTATAAGGGAGGGAATTTGCGCCATGATACGATAATACGACTCAAACCGTACAAGAAATTAGCAAGTTAGGGTTGACTATTTTTTACACGAACACGTATATGATACAATCCGATAACACGAATATTAAACAGGTCGGATTAGTGTCAAATCTGTATAACACGAAATTGACACGAATAATCCGTATAATAAAAAATCAGTTACATATTTTAATATTATTTCTACTTAAAAGTATCATAACATTTTTTAATCTCTTACGTAATTACATCCAATTTACTAAAAAATATGTAAAATATAATTTTAAATTTAATATAGATTTTGTTTTTACTTTTAATTGAACTTAATGTATTCTTTGTCTATTATTTGACTTAATCTAGTAAAAAATATAATAATAAAATATAATTTTTATAAATTAAGAAAATCAAATTAAGTTGAAATCAAATATTTTTATAAATAATTTCATTTAATAGAAATTAGTTTTATTAAATTTAACTTGTAAAGAAATTTTTTAATTTTTTTCATACATTTTATATTTTTAGTTAATAATGAATTTTTTTGACATGACACGTTAACATAACATGAACGCGGCACAGACTGAAAATGATACAACATGATAACACAAAATAATAAATAAATCGGGTCAAGTTAGTATTAAGATAATTTTGACACGGACTCAAAATGACACGACATTACACGGCGGAGAACCTGTGAGCATTCTCCTACTGAAATTGCTTGCACTAGTTGCCAAACACTGAAAAATTACCTAAAACAGTTAACAACCCTATCTAACTGTTTTAATGAATCACTTTCAAATTTAATTAATTTACCCATATAGGCAGAACTTCTGGTTTATATATTTGGGCCTCCTTATGTAGAGAAATGGAATTGGTAAGCATAACCTTCCTCTTGAAAATTTAGTTGTTAAAATTTATGAGATGATGCATTAAATATTTTTTATTTTGTTAGGAAGAGCTAATCGTTATTAAATATAATGTGATTAATTCATATAGGATTAATTATTGTTAAACAGATGGATACTTAACAATATTTTTTTATATTAAGGCCAAGTTTGGCATCTTTCAAAAAATTCAAAAAGTCAAAAAGTCACTATCTTATTTAAGTCACATCATCTTATTTAAGTCACATCACCTCTCAAATACATCACTTTAAACCCAACACAAATCCAACTCATATTTCATAAAAAATCAAAAAGTACACTTATTTAGTCTTCTCAAACTTGACCTAAAAAAAAACTTTCTTTTGTGAACTTTACATGATTTGGGAAATCTGAAAATTGATTGAGAATCTTGTCACTATCTCGAAAATAAGTTATAGAAAAGTTTCTCATTCCATCAAACACCATCTTGCCTGGATTAGGCCCCACCTTTGTGATTGAAAGTGACTATCTTTGAACATAAAAATTATTGAAGTGCTTCAGAAATGTCACATGACATTATAATATGTTGGGGGTCATCATGGACTCGTTTAATTCGATGGAATTGACTTAACGTGATTGATTTTGAACGGATAGGTGCCATTTGATAGATGAGTATAGATATAATATTTTAAAATTTATGAATATGGTTTGAATAACAGATTAATTATCCGCATTCATATTAATCTAATCTGCCTGTAAAAAAAAATTTCAAAAAATAACAAGTAACAACATAGTTGAAATAATAAAATATATATTTTTGTGAAAATAAAAAATAATACCTTAAAAATATGCATGCGCGGTGTCATAACCTATTATAAACAAATAATATATTTTTTTCTTCAAATTACTAATTATTAGAGATTGTAAACGTTATGAGTTCGTAAAGTTCAAACCATCAAACTGATCACATTCATCTGCCAACCTACACGGTCCGCTCAATCCGCATTCGCCAAACCAGTAGACGGATGCAGATTGTTTTTTTTAATCCACCTAATTTAGATAGATGGCAGATGACATGCCATCTGATCCAACCCGATCCGTGATCACCTCTAATACTTTGCTCCCTCCAAATCACTCATCAAATACAAAAATGTTGTGAATCGACCTTTATCAACTCATAATTTTTCCCGAATGCATTTAGGTGATGGAAATTAAATTAATGAACTATGAAATTCATGACTAAAATGAATTTGAACTCTTTCTTCTTTCTTTTTTTTGTGTTGATAAATTATGGTTCATAAGTGTGAATTTATAATATCATTGCATCAAATAATAAGTGGAATGGTTAAATTAAATGGAATTTAAATAATTTGTACTCTGTTCGTCTCATTTTATTTGTCTATTATTTCATTTTTAATTTTTAAAAAATGTATGTTTATTTTAAAAAGTCAAAACTTCAAATTTAGAAGTTTCTAAAATTGCACTTGTAAGAACTATTAATATATTTACAATGAGAATATAAAGGTATTTTTGGAAGGAAAAATTATTTATAAGTCCTATTTGGAAAACTTATTTAATGGAAAATCCTATGAATATTCTTTTAGAGTTTGAAATCCTATTTAAATGGGAATATGTTCCATAAGATCCTATGAATTGTAAATGAATGATATTAGTGTATTATTAGACCCCTAATTTGTTTCTATATTGTACCTTATTTTCTCATTTATTATATTACGTTTGGGAAGACTTTTAGGAAAAACAAGTCTACAGGCAACGACTGTGCGAGTTATTTTTGCCTTGATCCCAGAATTGCAGTGAACTTTCAAAATATTGCTTAAATGGATGTGGATATGGTCGATGATATGATGAAGTTTGAGGATTGTGTGTTAATTCTTTCGATAGATTTTGACTCCAATTAGTTGAGGGAAGAGGTTTTTTTTTAAAAAAAAAAATATATATATATATTTATTGAAGTGTGTTACTGTTTGTTGAAATGTGGATTGTTCATCTTTAATAGGGCATTGACAATCTATTATACTCATTGATAGGTACACTTTGGTTAATGTTCTAATTGAATGTGTGTAATTGATGTTGTAATGGTTAATATGTTTTGATATGTTCGATGTGTGGAGTGGTGCTTATGGGTTCAAGGGTTAGGTAAGGGGTATTTGGGTTTGTTTGTTAATTGGATGTCGAATGTGAACCACATCGTAGGATGGCAATTGTATATTAGGACCTGGATGTTCGTGTTACGATGCATATCACATTTAGTGTATAACATTAATCCACATACACTATGTAGTAGATGATATTTGTGTGTTTGTTCAGTTGTATATGTGTTTGAATGTGTATTGTGTTTTTGTTGTAATCAGTGTTTACATACATGTCACAGTACATTACGCAAAATTATTGAAGAATTGGGTTTGTAATTTAATGTGGATTGAATCTCATTGCTCGATGTGGATTGAATGTGGACCTTTACAATGTCACGTTATTCTCTTACAGCAGTATATCCATGTCAATGCTGTACTCACATTTGGTTGTAAAACACATATGTCACATACCAAGTTACATGTCAATACATTGTGACCCCAAGGTACAACCAAGTCACATCCGCACTCAATATGAGCTCACATTTATGTTAGGTTGTTTAGTGTTGATACAAAAAATGCATCGATTTATGTGACTATCTCACATTTCATTTTTAAATGTCATATACACATTGTCAACCATTACAAACCCATATTAGTTGACATCACGTCACTAACATATTACACACGTATTCTAAAGTGTACTCAAATGTACATTGCACTTCATAATCTACCATTAACAATTGGTCTAAATCTGAGCTCACATTAAAGTTGAGCTGCTTGTTTTGGATCCCAAGATGGTCCCTAATTTGTCGCGCCCCCCGCAGAGTTTAATTGCACAATGGATTCAATTTATATGATTCTATCATATTCTATTTTCAAAAGTCATGTACACATTGTCATCGAGATTTGAGGGTACACATTTGAGGATTCCAATTGTCACATTCCATTTTTCCACATTAGATTCAATGTTCACATCACGTCACATTGACTTCATAAGTATGTACACTTTTACATTGCACTTCATAGTCTAGAACCAACGATTGGTAGACGTTCCAACTACGTAATTGTCTCATTTCCCAATTAGGCTACACACATGAGAATGTAACTTTCACATTCAATGTGAGCTCACATTTACGTTAGGACTGTTTATATTTGATATGAAAAATGGATCTGTTTCTCTTTCAAACTATGCCAATAAACTTGACGCAATGGCTGCTAACATGTAAATCCATCACATTCCATTTATGTTTCATAATAAATTAGGTTGATGTGAGACATAAGATATCACTTATATTTTGTTTCCTAAAATGTAGCTTCATCAAAGGTCTGATCACTAAACAAAACATTAATTTTGAAATTCAAATTCCTAATCATATAGATATGACCACAATCTATGGTAACATTAGATTTTTCATATATGGAACGTCAACTTTGAAATTCAAATTCCCAACCATATAGATACGATCACAATTTATGGTAACATTAAATTTTCCATATATGATATTACCATTAATTAGACTATTAAATAATAATATTGGGAGTAAATGTGTCAACAATAAACCCATAGGACTTATAGGAACATAAGTTTTTTCACCGGATTATATGTAGTATAAGTCTTCTAAATAGGACTTGTAAATAATTTTTCCTTTTTGGAAAGGTTTGGATTCTCTCAAGTTGATTATCTTAACTTGAGAAAGCATCTAGGTTTTGTGAGCTCATTTAGGGCTGACCTTAGTGATCCAAACCGTTCATTTTTTAATATTTGTTGAGTATAACATTCATGTAAAATATTAAAATGATTAGACATCGATAGCTATGTGTTTGAATCAAATTTGTATTATAAAAACGGATGGCTACTTTTGAAATTATAATTGTTGTGTATTTTTTTTTTTAAATGTAATTTAAACATATAACTGTCGATTTTTGATCATCTTAATTTTTGTATTAATATTCAATACAATGAGTCTAAAAAGCAAATGGTACATATTTATCAAAGTTGATCCCAAAATAGGCCAACAAACCTAAACATTCTCTTAAGGTTTCGTTTGACATAAATGGTTCGGACTAAAATAGTCACAAAAAGATAAAATAAGCTAAAAAATTAATAAAATAAAATATCATGTTCAAACCATAATCATTTTATTTTTTCTTTTACAAAAGTCAAAAAAGCCAAAAAGATCTCCCAAAAAAACCAAAAAACTAACCCCATCCTAAACGAGGAGTTAGATGGTCAACTTGAGAAAATTTAATCCCTTTTTAGAATTAAAATTTTAAAATTTAAATTCAAATATAATGATTATATGCCTACTTTAAAAAAAATTAAAAGAAACTACTCCCTCCATCCCAAAATATTAGTCCCTTATTCCATTTTTTATTGTCCCAAAATATTGGTCCCTCTTCAAAAATCAAGTACAAAAGTAATATAAATTTTCTATTTTGCCATTCTTTTAAATTAATAAACAATATAAAAAGTACAATTATGACATTGATATTCCCAAAAAATGTACTATCAAAAGGATAATTTTGGAAAATTAACTTTTTTTCAAATATAATAATTATACTATAAAAAAAATTAAATTTCTCAGAAGAAACCATTACTTTAGGACGGAAGGAGTATCAAAATTGGAGAGGAGTATCACTTAAGCACTACTCTCATAAACAAGAAAATAAAAAGTACTACTCTCATTTGCTTTGAAGAGCAATGCTAGGGAGCTCGAAAATGAGCTCCCCGAATCCCCCTAATTTTGTTTTTTTTTTTTTCAGATGCAGAGAAGCAGAGGAGGAGGAAGAGGAGGAGGAGGAGGAGGAGGACTAGAGGGGGCCATAACCACAGGGGGAGGAGGCAGCGGAGGCGGGGCCGGAGGCGAACGACGGGCTGGGCGACGAGCTGACGAGCTGCAATTGGAGCTGCGACGATCAGAGCTGCAACGAGCTCACGATCGCCGACGATCTGCAAGCTCTCTTCTCTCCCTCTCCCTCTGTCTCAGAGACGACCTGCGTGAAGAAGAAGAAGAAGAAGAAAAAAAGAAAAAAAAAAAAAAAGAATGCCCAAAACGACGTCGTTTTGGGCATTCGGAGGATTAGGGGGGCCAAATTCGAGCTCTGAAACATTATTCTACTTTGAATTAGGCTCCTTTGAAGCCTAATAAATAAATAAATAAAATCTAAGGGTCAACTTATTTTTTACAGAAAATAATTTTGACAAAAAATTGAGAATATTGCCCACCTATTTCTAAGGACATTATAGGCTCCGTTTGGTAAGCTTTTTAAATTATAGTTTCACCTATTGATTTGAGTATATTGTTTGTTTTGAGTTTTCAAATCATAATTCTATGCCCATTTTTCAAAACTCAATTCAAAATATAATCATTACTTTTTAAAACTCATAATCAAATGCATAATTCAAAACTTTTTTCAAAACTCAATTCAAATCAATATTTTAATATTTTAAATTTTTTAAATATTTAAATATTTTAAAAATATTTTAATTTTGTTAAGATTTTAAATATTTTAATATTTAAACATGTTACGATTTTTTTAATTTTTTGAATATTTTTAAATATTTTAATTTCATAATATTACGATTTTAATTATTTTAATTTTAAAATATTTTATAAAAAAAAATTCAAACTCTATTTTATAAAAATATTTTTAAATATTTTAATTTTTTTGTTATGTATTTGGTTACGATTTGAGTGTAGAGTTGTGAAAGTAGAATGGAGTTTCGAATTATGTGTTTGGTTATGAGTTTTAAAAATAATTTCTTAATTGACTTTTGTTTTATGTGTTTGGTTACGATTTGAGTGTAAAGTTGTTTTTAAATTTAAAATATCAACATTTTAAATTATTTAAATTTTTACGATTTAAATTTTTTGAATATTTATTTTAATTTTTTACTTATTAAATTTTTTAGATTATTTAAATTATTTAAATATTTATGATTTAAATTTTTTGAATATTTACTTTGAAAAAAAATTATTTCGTTTGTAGTATTTTCAATTAAAAAATTGATTAATGTTATTTTCTGTTAATAATAAATTTTTTTAATTGAATTTTAAAAATAGTTTGGCTTTGAGTGTTGATCAAAATTTTCAACAGTGTGAAAGTAGTGTGTTTTGTTATGAGTTATAACAATTTGAATTAAGTTTTGAAAATTCTTTCCAAAACTTATAACCAAACAAATTTTCTTACTTCACATGTCAAATCAAACTTTCAAAACTCAATTCAACACTCTATTCAAAAAGAAAATTGTTTAAGAGCTCTAAAATAATGAGCTCTAATAGCTCTAAAAATACTGTAGCCCCAATTGATGTGATGTTTTACTCTTTGTTTTTTTTTTTTTTTTTAATTTTCAGCACTGCCAGCTCATTAGAGCTGGCTTAGTGATCCCTTTTTAGTGGTATGTAGCACCACTGATTCAAAAATCATAACTAAACAAATTTTCTACACTCAAATCATAATTTCACAACTCATAAACTCAAAATACAACTCATACTCTCAAATCATATTTACAAAACTCTACCAAATACAACCATAATTTCTTTTAATTTGATCATCTCCTTTAAAATTTTATTAAGTAAAACAGAAACCCTATGGATTAAAAAAGAAAAATCAGAAATTTATCTATAATTTCAATTATAGAGTGTAGATATAATTTCTTTGTTGGGACTAAGGCCTCGTCTGGGAACAGACTTTTTTAGTAATTTTTTGGCTTTTGACTAAAATATAATGTAAAAAAAACTAGTATGTTTGGGATAACTTTTTAACTTTTTACGAAAATATGTGCAAAAAGTAAAGAAAAAAAGAAAATTTTAACTTTTTGGTATAGGTTGTTGATTTTTTGATTTTTTTAGTGACTTTTTGACTTTTTGCTAAAAAAGTCACTCACCAAACGATGCCTAATTAATGAATAAATCTCAATCTTTGTTAATTGTAAATTCTAAATATTTTTTTGGTTTGTTTTCAGATACTATAAATAAAATGTCGTAAATTATTATTAACAAAATAGTGAAATATCAAATCAGTGATATTTGTAAAAAAATAATTATAAGTTATTAATAAATTTCATAAATATTAGTAATTAAAATTTTAATGAATTTGTAATTATTTTTTTAAAATTTTAAGTAGTTGTAATTTTTCTAATAAAATATGTTGCATGTAGTCTAACACGTGTCAATACCCCCACAAGAATAGAGTCATATTATGACATACTTGCCTAGGTTGTTTAGAGGGGAATCATTTGAAAGTAGAACGGGGAAAAAAAAAAAAAAATACACAAACATAGAGGAATATAATAATTCAGAGTTACACCTGTCCTGTACAGAATTTAAGTTACATCCCATCACAAAATGAGCTGTACTTTTCATGTTTCTGGAATTTTTTTATTTTTTATATTTTTTTCACTATTTAGGTTATTGTGCCTGTTTGGCAAAGCTTAATTACAGTTTATTTCAGCTTTCAGCTTAATTTAAGCTATTTTAATGTATTTGGTTTAGCTTATAGATTATAGCTTATAACTTTTTGGAAGTCAGAAATCAGCTTATTCTTTGAGTGGGGCAGGAGATGCTTTAAGAATAAGCTGGAAATCAGCTTATGGTCATAGTTATAAGCTATAAGCTGTTTAGGTATAAGCTATAAGCACTTTCTCACAACTCTACCAAACAGGGCCATTGTTTGGCGTAAAGATTTGAGTCAGGGTTGAGTTAATAAAATAAATTTTTTATTTTAATAAAATAAAATATTATAATTATTTTATTTTTTCTTTTCAAAAAAGTTAAAAATTTTATTCCAAATATAATTTTTTTTGAATTTCAAGTTAAAATAATCAAAAAAATTAAAAAATCACCTACATCGTAGACGAATATTTCCCTGGTTTACCATACCAAACAATTATTGTATTAGAAGGCAGAATAGAATGTGACAACCCCATGTGAACCAACCTAAACCTTAGCTGTGGTCCTCTTAATGTTTGAGATGTGAGTTGACATTTTAATTTTTTAATTATTTTAGTTTAAGATTAAAAAGTTTTATTTGGAATAAATTTTTTTTATTTTTTTAACTTTTATGAGAGAAAAAATAAAATAATTATAGGTTAAATGTATGTTTTATTTTGGCCTTGTTTGGTAGAATTGTAGGAAAGTGATTTTAAATTATAACTTAACAGATTATAGATTATAACTTTAAACGTAAGCTGTTAACCTGTTTAGTGCGGCTGTGAGATAATGAATTTAAGCAGCAGAGTAGTATTTGGTTGATAAGCTGTAAAATAACTTTTTCCTGTGTAATTGTCATTTTTGCTCATATATGATATAAAAATGATTATTTTGTCATTTTTTTCAATTTTAATTTGAAAAAAATTATTCATTAATAAAAGTTAATATAATTAGTATTACAAAAATTATTATTTCTATTTTTTTATTATAGATTAATTAGTATAAAATCATATTATTTTTTTAATTATAAATTAATTAGTGTCAATTAATGGCTTATTTCCATTTTTTCATTATAAATTAATTATTTTTTCATTATAAATTAATTAGTGTCAATTAATGGCTTATTTTAATTTTTTCATTATAAATTATTATTTTCATTTTTTAATTATAAATCACTTACTATAAAATTATTTCATTTTTTCAATTAATATAAAATTTATTTCATTCGTGGCTAAAATGCTTAATTATTATTATTATTTTGATTAAAAAAACATTGAAAAACTCCCCAAAAAAAAGATTTAAAAAAAAAAAAGAAAAAAGAAAAAGAAGCTGAAAACCCTAGCTCCGGCAGCACAGCGGCGACGAATTGGCACTAGGGTTTGAAATCGCCTTTCACGGCCGATCGCGATGGGGGATGACGACAAAGGCACACAGAGAGAGAGAGAGACCAACATAAATCGTGACAACGGCGTTGGTTCAGATCGCGATGGCAACGAACCAATGCCGAAGAGAGAGAGAGAGAGAGAGAGAGAGAGAGAGATAGACAGATAAAGCTTCGCGATCGCGATGGTGACGAACCAAGGCTTCGCGATGAACCAACACCAGAGAAAGAGAGACAATGAGAGAACATAGCAACGAACCAACGCCGGAGAAAGAGAGAGAGAACCTCGAAATCTTGGCCAGAAATTGTCGTCGGAAATCGCCTCACGCTCTCTCTCTCTCAGGACGTGAACAGTGTTTGATTTTGAAGTTTATATATTGGTATTTTGGTAATTTTTCAATTTTTGAAGAGGGCATTTAAGTCATTTTGCCCTTCTACACCCAACTGCACGCTTAAGCTTAAAAAAAAAAAAAAATCATCTCTAAGGCATCTTACAACTTTTAACTCAAAATCAATTAATTTAAGCTATAATCTATCTCTTATAAGTTCAACCAAACACTCCAAAATGGCATATTTTAAGCCAAAAGTTGATTTAAGCTGAAATTAAGTGGTACCAAATACCACCTTTATTGAATTAAAAAACTTATTTTGTGTTTTTTTTTTTTTTTTTTTTTTTGGCAATTTTAACCAAAAAGTCTTTGGCTCTTAGCCACATATTAGTTAACACGTGGCACCAATTCAAAGAATATGTATTATTACTAGAGCAATACTAGTAAACATTCACTAATGGATATGTTAAAATTATTTGTTAAAGTTTGTTATATGATAAAAAGTAATAAAAGTAAGGTTTAACAATGTGTGTTAAGGTATGTTAAGAATTTGTTAATTTTATAGAGTGAGTGATGGTATAATGAATGTGTTAAAGTGTGTGTTAAAAAACATATATATATATATATATAGGTTGCAGAAGCTGGCAAGGAAGTGAGCCAAACGTCCAGCCAATCAACCGGTCAACGATAAAAAAAATTTCTTTTTCTTGAAGAGTCCGGACGTCCGGGGGGACAACCTGCTAGACGTTCGGGGGATGACCAACCAGACATTCAGCTGGACGACTCCACGATACTTCCCCACATCCCTTCTCTCTCTCTCTGTGGCTAAAACGCTAGCCACAGTTAACAAAGAAGTTAACAGTTGACACTAACACAATCCATTAACACACTTCTTAACATTTCCAGTGTGAAAACAAAAGTTACTGTGGTTGGCTAAATTTTTAGCCACTAACACTAGCACACCCACTAACACATCCATTGTGGATGCTCTAATGCTTCGTGTATAAGAAAAATAAAAGTGATATGCTAACAAATCTTACAAATTTATTTAATTTTCGTTTGGCATTGGCTTTTTTAGTTAGTTTTTTAGTATTAGAATTTTTTTAGTCTCGTTTGGTTTGGTTTTTTGGATTTTTTTGACTTTTATAAAAGAAAAAGTGTAATAATTATTGTTTAGATGTGATATTTTGTCTTATTAATTTATGTAGCCAATTTTGTCTTTTTATGTTTTTTTAGTCAAAAATCTAAAACCAAACAAAGTTTTATTTATTTACTAAAAAAATAAGTAATGTTGTTCAAATAAATTTTTAAAATTGGAAATGATAGTTTAGTTTTTCTTATTACTTATTAATTTTAGAATAGATAAGCTTATCAGGTGCTTTTCGAGTTCTGGCCATTAACAGATACAAATATTTATTTTAAAAGAATAATTGCATTTTTCAAACTCAAATTTTTACTTCCACTTTATTATTAATTTCTTACATTTTAGTTGTAATATTAGATTTTCACATTTCAATATTTTATCGTGGTTCAAAATTTGAGTTAAACTTAGGCCTCGTTTGGGAACCCTCTCTTTTAGTCAAAAAGTCAAAAAGTTACTAAATTAGCCAAAAAGCCAACAACTCATACCAAAAAGTCAAAGATTCTCTTTTCTCTCTACTTTTTGCACATCTTTTCGTAAAAAGCCAAAAAGTCATCCCAAACATACTAGTTTTTTTTAGCTCATATTTTAGCCAAAAAGCCAAAAAGTTACTAAATTAGCCTGTTCCCAAACGGGGTGAAGCATGATGAATCAAAATAAAATTTAAATAAAAATTAAAAATGAATAATAAAGTTTGACTTCCCCCAACCAGCAACATGTGTTTGCAGGGAAACTACTTTCTTTTGGTTTTGGGTACACTAAATAATACAAAAAGTCAAAAAGTCACTATCCTATTTAAGTCACATCATCTTATTTAAATCATATCACCTCTCTAACATATCACATCAAACCCAACTCAAACTCAACCCATATAAATCAATAAGTTAAAAAGTACACTTTTTTAGAACATCCCAAACCAACCCTTACTCTGAAAAATAGATTAAAAGTTTTTTTAATTTTTTATTTTGAAAAAACGTATAAAGATGTGATATAACTCAAAAAAAAAAAAAAGAATTGACTTTTAATCTAATTATCAAAATAGGCCTAAATTGCAATAATGAGTGACAAAAGGCTTGTTTGAAGTATAAGTTAAAGTTTGAAATTTTAAATATTATAATTAAATAAATAAACTAAAATAAAATTAGGGTGAAAGTTAAAAGAGTTCAAATTGTAACTCATTCAAGGGAAAATTTAAATGCAGTGTAAATTTTAAAAAATAATTATAAATAAGTGGTAAATATTAATAATTAAAATTAGGGACAATTATAATAAATAAATAAATAACTTAGAGTTTGTCTAATAAAATAAACCCTAAGTTTTTAATTGTCAATTTAAATCCTAATATTTTTTATTTATTTTTAATCTAAATCATTGGTATATTTTTGTTAAGTAAAACAGATAAAAAATATATATATATTTTAATTATTAAATTCATTGTAGATATACATAAAATATCTAGAATATCATTTTGAATAATCCTTTGTAACTCGAAATCACCTTGCCCCGAATGGCTCGACAGCCCAAAACGACATCGTTGTGGGCTGGTTTTTTTCCCCCCCCCCTTTTTTTCTCCTCCTTTTATGTCTGAAGCTAAAGTAAAGAGAGCAGGGAGATGAGAAAAGAAGAGGAAGAGAAAGATAGAGAGAGAGAAGAGGGTCGATCGCCGTCGATCGACATCGTCGCTGCCGACCGTCACTGGTCCCTCCGATCTCCGATTCTTCTCCTATTTTTTCTTTTTTTTTTTTCTTCTCCGATCTGAAGATGATAATGTTGATCTGGAGATGATGAGTATATATATATTTTTTAGTTGTTCTGGATCTGAATTTGTATATATATATTTTTAGTTGTTCTGGATCTGAAAAATAATAAAATAATAAAAAATTGTTGATGGTGAAGATGTTGATGTTGTTTTCTATATATATATATTAGTTGCTCTGGATGTGAAAAAAAAAAAAAATTTGTTGATGATGATGATGATGGTAATGATGTTGATGAAGATGTTGTTGATGTTGATGAAACCCGGCTCCTTCTTTTTCTTCTCTTCTTCTTCTTCTTCAGCTTCAGAAAATGGCGAAAAAAAAAAAAAAAAAAAGCACCAAGACAACGTCGATTGGTGTAGGACCATTCGAGCTACACCTTTTTCAAGCTACCAATCGGAGTGATATCATTTTTTTATTGAATTTAATGACTAAAATTCACATTTTTAGATAATTTTACTTAATAGAAATAGACAAATAATTCAGATTCGAAACAAATCAAAAATTCACAATTTAAATTGATAAAATTAAAAATTAAAAATTTATTTTATTACAAAGGTCAAATTTAATTTTTTTTCGGTAATTTCTCCTTAAAATTATAATTTTTTTCACAAACTGTAATAACTTTATAAAATTACCATTTAGTGGTAATTTGGCCTTTATTCAATTATATATACTATAATTTTATTTATTTTAATCTTTTTTGGGAGTATCTATCTATCTATACTATATATTAAGCAAAAGGAGGTTTTTAACCCCAAGCCTTGTGGGAGCTCCAATCACCCAATCTAAATTTCCTGATTTTTTGATTTAAAAAAAAAAAAAACTTAGCATTTATTAATTTCTCTCAACCCCAAAGTCTTACCTTCATAATAATACTTTAATGCATTAAGAACCAGCATAAATTTTTTTTTTTGAAAAATCCAACACATATGATTATTATCAAAATATTAAACTTTAATATAATATAATAAAAAAAAGAAGACATTTAATTCTTTGAAAAGTTAAACACATATGATTATTATCAAAATATTAAGCTTTA
Source organism: Camellia granthamiana (assembly GCA_036172215.1). NCBI lineage: Eukaryota > Viridiplantae > Streptophyta > Magnoliopsida > Ericales > Theaceae > Camellia > Camellia granthamiana. The sequence goes on from CM069909.1 coordinate 91,611,804, forward strand.
ATATAATATAAAAAAGAAAAAAAAGAAGACATTTTAAAAAAAAAAAAGACATTTAAAAATCGCAAATCACATATATAGATAATTGTAAATATATTAAGAAAAAGGGGGTTTCTAAACCCCAAGTCTTGTGGGAGCTCCAATCTCTCAATCTTAATTTTCTAAATTTTTGATTTAAAAAAAAAATTCAGCATGTATTGATTTTGTCAAAATCTTTTGATCAGTATTTATTAACTTTTTTCAATCCACATGCCTGCATTTATTAATTTGGTCAAAATCCCTGATTAGAATTTAAAATCCCCTCATACAAATAATTATAGATACAGTCCGTGCATAGTTACTGCAATAACCTTTTTAATTTCTCCTGTATACTATGGTTAGTGATAAAATTGTTAAATTATTTTTATAAAAAATCTTTAAAAACATAATTTATATATTAAAAAAAATTAAAACAAATATAAATATCTATAATTATCCTGTGCATAATACGGGTGATAGGCTAGTTAATATATTATCCCAATAATATTGTAATTAATAAAGAAAATAAAACTCAAAAATTTATATTAAATAATTAAAAATATTAAAAAAAACATGTAAAATTGTGATTAGCAAAGAGTATGACCCGGAAGTCTCTTTAGACCAATTAATAATTTTTGAAAAATGCTTTGGAGCTTTAATTTTTGAGTTCTAAAGGTAGCTCTAATGAGTTGGCAGTGGGCTCCACCCACAGTGATATGATGTTTTGGCCTTGGTTTGTTTTTATTTTATTTTTTTTATTCATTGCCATGTCATTAGTGCTCCATTAGAGCATCAAAATTAGTGGTCTGAATCATTGCTGATAATTTTTTTGAAGGAAGGGTTACCGTACGCATCCACGTCGGTAGCTTAACTGTACAAAACTCACCTGCGTGACTTTTTTCCCTCTTTGCTATCGTGCGCCCAGTGCTGACCACACCCCCTACCTCAACGACCCTCCGTGGATGTTTGGAAAATGAGTTTTTTTATAGGTTTTTTTAATTATAGGATATTATTAGAGAAATTTTTTCTTGTGTTTGAGAAGATAGTTAGAATTTTTTGTAGTTGGATATGATATTTATGAGAGAAAAAGTAAAATGATTATAGAATTTGATGTGATATTTTATTTGAATTTGTTTTTTTTGATTTTTTAACTAATTTATCTTTTAGTAAAAAAAAAATCAAAAAACTATGTTGCCAAACACCCATCAGCCAGTTTTAAAAAAAGACTGTTCGTATGGGAGTGAGAATTGGTAGATTAAATGTATTTTTTGAAATTTATTTAAAATATAGGTTTTTTTGTGATTTAAAACATTATAAATATTTTTTTGTTAGAATTTTTTATTTGATAAAATTAACTAAAAAAATAAAAACTTTAACTGCTCTTTTATACAATAATAAAATTATTTGAATTATTAATTAAAATAAATTTTAATATTATTAAAAATTGTTAATTAATTTGATAATTTATGATGTAATTTTCAAAATTATATAGAACAATTTATATTTTAAACAAATCTTAATATGTTTGTAGTTTATGGTCAAATTGCCAAAACAAGGCACTACATAAAAATAAATAAAGAATAAATTATATTGATCATTCTTTAGGTTTAATAAGAATAATGTGGACACATAAAAATAAATAAAATAATATATATTTTAATATAAATAAAATAATATTTTAATATAAAATAAATAATAATATTGTTATTAACTATCGAATTATTGATAAACAATGAAAAATAAATAATATATTAATTATTTTTCTTAAAAAAAAATTCAATATAATTATACCAACCCACCAAAATGGATTCTAAACACTTTCTTGTGAACTTACCCGCTCAAGAAAGTCAAACCAAAACCATGCAAAATCAAGGAATTATGATAAATTTAAATGGCCAAAATTTTACAAAATAACTAACAAATAATTTTTTCATGCACATTATTTTGTCTAAAACATACCATTCACATTTTGTTTTGTTTCATATAAAAGTGAATGGTTATACAATTGCCATTGGAGAAGCTCCTTATGGACTTTAAAAATTTAAGCCTTCAGTGGATTTTTCACTAAATTTTTCTATTTTAATCTTTAGCATACCACTATCATGTTATTTCAATCAAAGATTTTTAAAACAAATTTTATGTGATTAGAATTTTATTTTTCCAAAATTACTGATCAATAATTACTAATAGGAAAGCATTACACAAATCCTTAGTAGGAACTTTGTAACTCTTAGTGGGTGTTTGGGAAGTGGGTTTTTATGTAGGTTTTTTTAGTTGTAGGATATTATTGGATATTTTTTTTTTAGTGTTTGGAAAGATAGTTGGATTTTTTTGTGGTTGGATGTAATGTTTGTAAGAGAAAAAGTAAAATAATTATTGAGTTGGATGTGATATTTTGTTTGGATTTGTTTTTTTGGTTTTGCAAAATCTTCGTCTTTTAGTGAAAAAAATTAAAAAAAAAAACCCAAAACCAAATCTTGCCAAACACCGAAATTCTGAAATATGCTTCATATCCTCAAATTAAAGTTGATGACATGTTGATCATATAACACATTGAAAAAAAAAATTATGAAAGGAAAATAAAGGCATACATGTAACAAAAGGTTAAATATGAAGTACAAACATAATACAATTCCATTAACTTAGTTTAAATACATAAATATCAAATAAATATGTGACATTTCCATTACACCGGTACAAAATTGGTGTAGTCGAGAGCCTAACTCTCCAATTACAGTCTCTCTCCACAACCACCTATGGTCAGTAATGGAATTGTCTAGAGCTGATTCCGATTAAAAAAAAAAAATTACAAAAGAAGTAGAAAAAAAAAAATCATAAATAACACTCGGTACAAACATTACCCATGCAATAACGTTGCACGAGATAAATATGAAGCATCGATGAACTTAATAACATAATTACTTATAAATAGAAACCTAGTACAAATTTTTGTTCAAGAAAGAGGAGACCTACGAGGAGCTCCTTTTCTTCTGCTGCTGAGGGAGAGAACAATCCCAGGGAGGAATCCACCACTCCCTTTCTTCTTCCTCTTCTCCTCGGGATCATGTGAAATTCCAGAATTGGCCATGGAATTGCTGGAGCATGCTGAGCCTTTGAATTGTAATGGGTCCTCTAGGATGGAGTTGGGGGTAATTTGCCCGTCGTCGTCGACCACTAGATCCGAGCCATCCATCTGGAGCCCCTCTAGCTGAGAGAAGGCGAAATCCGATTCGTCAAATCGGTATAAGATGCTTGATAATTCTTCCCCTTGATACACCATATGATCAACCTATATTCCATTGCATTTTTTTTCTTAGTAACGTTCATATGGTATACTTCAATAATTAAGGTTAAACCTAAGATAGTGTCTGTTTGGAAGGATTCAACCATGGGATTGAACTAATAGTTCATCTGGACTAATAGTCCGTTGTTTAATTCAAAATTTTTACACTGAAATATGAATTCTAAATCTATGGGATTATTCTATCTCATTGGGGATGGGACACAATTAAGTAGTGAAATTACATTTTTGACTCTCTATTATTTAATTTTTTTAAAAAAATAAAATTTATTTATTAAATTATTTATACTTTATTAAATTATTTATTTTAATAATCATATGGTATTAATTGTACTTAGTAAAGTAAAATAAAATTTAAAAATCTCAACTACAAATTAAAATAAATTTATGTAATTTTTATTAATATTCTATTTATTTAATTTTTAAAAAGTTCTAGTAAAAAAATTAAATGAAATTTATAATTCAGATTTAATATTCCTATTATTTAATAAATATTTCAAAAGGACAATAATTTTTTAAGCATTTATCATTCTCTATAATATTCCAAACAAATATAAAATTTAATAAAATAGTCCAATCCAGACATCTAATCTTAAAACTAAACAAACATAGGATACAAATTCAGTCCAATCAAAAAATCCGAGGACAATATATCCCAGGACTAATAGTCTGGTGAATTACGATCCCCTTATCTAATCTGTTCAATCAAATATGTCCTGGCCTCGTTTGGAAACATGTTTTTTTAGTAACTTTTTGACTTTTTGACTAAAATATGATGTAAAAAAAACCAGTATGTTTGAAATGACTTTTTAATTTTTTACGAAAAGACGTGTAAAAAGTAGAGAAAAAATAAAATTTTTAACTTTTTGATATAAATTATTCACTTTTTAATTTTTTGACTAAAAAAATTATTTATCAAACGAGGCCTAAGGCGGTGTGAGAGAGAGAGAGAGAGACTCGGGGTGTGTGCAACTATGTAAAGAAAGGAAAATGCATTCTACCCCAGCTGGGGGTGACACCCAGTGAGGTGTCAGCTGGGGGTTGGTCCGGAAAAAACAATTTTTTTTTTTTTAATTTTCGACCAGTGGGGACGCACCACGTCACTGGGGGCGCCACCCCCACTGCGTGTATGAAGCAGTGCTGGTAAAGAAAAGATATTTAGAATTAGAACTTAACCGGTGCAGTTCGAGCACGCGAGCTTCGATTTTGATGGTTTGATTGCTCATTTTAAATTGATTTGATAAAATCACTTATATGATTTTATTATATTTGTCGTTAATTAATTTTAAAATTAAATCATTATTTAAAAAAAAAATTAAATATAATAAAATGATGTGAGTAAGAGAGGGAAATGGACCTTGCATGAAAGAGAACAGAAGTGGAAAGGATCCTGAAGGATTCTGTCACAATTGAAGCAAAAGTTGGCAGAGCCTTTGCAAGACCTAGACTGTGCCCTCTGCTTCAAGAATATCACTTTTGCACTGTTTATTGTATAGGGCTGCCAAACAAGGAACAACATTAAAATTAAACAAGATTAATGCTATATACACTAATTAATCTACTAATTAGTGTATTAATCGATAATGTGACATAATTTAAGAAATTTTTTATATTTATAATTTGTATAATGAGTAAGGTTAATAATAATATCGTAACTAATATTAATATATTAGTTAGTGCATTAATTAGTGCTGTAACACCCGCAATTAAACAAATAGAATAATAATAAAAGAACAGTCTTTTTTTAGCCCCGGTTAGGTTTTCATGTTGGGCTAAAAAAAATCACAAAAGGACCCAAAAAAAAACAAAAAAGCAAAAAATCACAAAAAGACAAAAAAAAAATTTGTCATTTCAAAGCTAAAAAATCAAATAAAAAAACCAAACAAACAAAAAAATTCAAACTAAAAAAAAGTCAATGTCAAACGACCCTTTAATATTTTAAATTATTTTCAAGACAATTTCATTTTGGTTCATTTAAACAAATGTCACTCATTATATTATGAAAAAAGTTATAAATATCAAAAATTTTACTAGGGGTGTCCTAAATAAGTGCACTTTTTATTTTTTTAGACTAAAAAATTAAGGAAAAAAATATTAATGTTTGGATTAACTTTTTGACTTTTTATGAAAAAATGTGTATTAAAAAATTGTATAAATTAGTGTGTAGGAAAAAATTAGGATTGAGAGTTGTGCAGCCGTAATTTTTGATTTTTGGTGAATAGTGATAACTTTTTAACTTTTTGAGTAACTTTTTGACAACTTGCCAAACTTAGCCTAAATTTTCTATCAAATGTCAATGTGGGACCCACACCATACAAGAGACATTTGATAAAAAATTTAATTTTAAGATTTCCAACATTACTCTTATATTATTGAAATGAGTTTCGTTTTCAAGTCGATTAATGTACACGCTAATATATTAACAGATTATGTAACATTGTTTATATAATTTTAGATATTTATAATTTGTATAATAAATATAATTAACAATAATATCATAATACTAGTTAATATATTGGTATATACACTAATTAGTTCATATATCAACACCGTTTTAAATTTATTAATTTATATAACAATAAAAAATATATACCTGGACATAGGAACAGTCAATGAGCTTCTCGAGGTCGTCCAATCTAACAACATCATGGTAGACATATCGTCTCACCTGTCACATGGCATCAAAATTTCTTCATATGTATATATATATATTTTCACCATCCGAATAAAATAGAAAAAATTATCATTCAATCAATTTGACCAAATATATTTAAATATTATGAAAGTGTGAACTTTTTCCTGTGGAAAAAAAAAAAAAAATTTACACTCGCAAAAGATTGTCATCTTCTGGTAATTATTCTCTCAACACTACTAATTTGTGAATGCTCTAAATTCAGTTAATTAGTCTCTTTATTATGATTTTAATTGATGCGGGCCGGTTTAGGATTTACTTATTTAGTGGTTTTTTATGAAAAAAATAAAAAAATAATAGAATAACTTATAATAAATAAAAGAATAAGTATACTTATTTAGTACATTAATTACATAAAAGACATCAACTACTATCGAGTTTCAAAAATGTATATAATCATTTTGGGAGTGGCTTCTGTCCAGTCCTTAATCAGACTGGACAGAAGCCATGCCCAATAATTTTCTTAAGTTTAACATAACTATTGTAGTTCCTATACAGATACAAGTCTTAATTAAATAAAAAATACATGTCACAATCCTTTTTCATCTATATTTCTAACAGTATGATTGATGGTGTAATGTAAGTACAAATCTTCTAAAAATTTAAATTTTAAGTAATAAAATTATGCCAAATTTATGAATTTGTTATATTTTTTGTAATATATATATATATTTGTGATTGGTTAGGTAAGGTGAATTCTTCAGCTTTTGCAACACCTCACAACTGTGGTGAAAAGTTAGGCAAGGCAACCAACTTTCCATCAGTGTTTTTCTTTTTAACAATTAAAAAAATATATAAAAATTCAACATAGAAGAATAAAAATAAAAAAATATGAAATTGAGAGCTTGTAAAGTAAAAACAAAACACAACTGGGTCAAACTTTCCCTTTCTTGAAAGCAACAGGAAAGGGACCATTGCAGAGAAAATGGATAAAAAGGAAATCTTCGAAATATAGGGAACAAAACAAAACTAATAAATATGGAATCAAAGTCCAAAGAATGATGATTTTCCCCTTTAAAATTTCCCTTTAAGAATGAACAACAAAATAACAAAAGCATGATAGAAAATTTATGTTTAGCTAAGCCTGTTTAAACTGTTCTTGAATTTTAAATTTGAATTGAAATTTATAGAATTAAAAGAAAAAATAAACAAATGTGAAAAAAATTATTGTTTATATTTTACTTTTACACTCTTTTTTTTTTTTTTTTTACTTTTCTTTTTCCAACATAAATCTCTTCCAAAACTCAGGCCTCGTTTGGGAACAGGTTATTTTAGTAACTTTTTAACTTTTTACGAAAAGATGTGCAGAAAAGTAGAGAGGTGATGTGACAAGTTTTAGTTGGCTTTTTGACTTTTTGGCTAAAATAGCCACTCCCCAAACGAGGCAATCCAAAAAAAGCATGAGGAAATCCTAAATTGGAATTAAGAAAAAAAAATTTAAAAATAGAGAAATCATATAGACAATATGGGAAATTCTACTATACATCTCCTTGAAATGGTGTATCATATGCACTTTTAATTATGTCATTTTTTTCTTTAGTTATAATTCATGAGATCTTTTATTACTTCTCATGTAGTGTTTAGTTATAATTTTTTTTATGCTATTTTTTTCTTTAATTATAAGGTACATAATATAAGTGTATGGTTATGTGAGCAAATTGATGTTGAAAATTTATAGAAGAAAAGTGAATTCACTCAAGAAAAAAAAAACTTCAAGAAGAGATTTAACAAAATTAGCCAAACAAGAGTGTTGTATAAAGAGAATATAAAGTTTCCAAGAAAATCCAAACAAAGTGAAGTTTCCACATAGAACCACAAATTTATTGAGAGGAGAAATTTTGTTGAAAACACCATGAATGCCAAACACTCGAGAATTCATGAAAATTACTGGGAATTTTTGCAAAATTCTTGAGAATCAATGCATAATTTCACTTATCCACACTAGGGACTTAAAAAAGAGGTACCAAACAACAAATTTTACCATTTGAAGCATAAAACCCACAAAATTCAAACTTAATCAGTGTTGGTGAGGTCAAAAAACACCATGAAAAGGTCAAAAGAAAAAGAAAAAAACATTTTAAAAAAGAAACAAAGATGGTTTGAATTGAATTTGTAACACAGACACAGACACAGACACATATATATATATATATACTGAAATTGTAACATGTGAAGCATAAAACCCACAAAATTCAAAGTTACCCGGTAAAGAATTATAGTGTTGTTGAGGTCAAAAAACATCTGATGATTCCCTCTCTCTCTCTCAAAAAAAAGAAAAAAAACAGAACAAACCTCAAGTATATAAATTGTACCATTTGAAAGCATAACCCACAAAATTCAAAGTCACCCAGTAAAGAATCAGTGTTGGTGAACAAAAAGGGATTGAATTGAATTTGCATACAATTAATAAGCTAAAATAATTATAATGAGTGACTATATATATAGATATATACCTGAAGCAGAGGATGAGAGCGATGAGAGGGAAGGCAGTGAGGGCAAAAGCTTTGACAACAATCCAAGCAAAAGATGTTCTTCTCGTTCTTCCTCCGGTTCTCATGGACCCCACATGCTGCAAAGAATGTCTCCTCCGCCATTAAACCTTCTAGCCATGCAGGTTTCATCACCACCACCTCTCACTCTCTCTCTCTCTCTCTAAAAAAATTGAGTAGAAAACAGAGTAACCTCTCTCAATTTTTCTGAATATATAGAAGAGCTATCTTTAGCTTAAAAAGAGTGTCCTTTTTCTGAATATATAGAGAAAAATCCAGACAGTACAAAATACCCGGATGTGTATATATCATATATGTGTATGTGATGAGAGAGAAAGAGTAGGTAGAGAGAGAGAGAGAGAGAGAGAGAGAGAGACGATTGTCGTTTGGGTGTGGTGCCGAATCCGCGGACAGAGGAGTAGTGGTGGTGTTTATGGCGGGAAGACTGCCCACCTCTATGTGTACCTTTTTTTTTCCCTGCAAAATACTAGACACCTTTTTTGGACATTTGATTTGGGCACCCCCATATAAATAGAAGTTATTTTGTTGGTCGAGGATGTGACAGTAATTTAGGGTTGGTTTGAGGTGTTTTAAAAAAGTATATTTTTTATCTTTTTATGAAAAGGTGTGCAGAAAAGTAGAGAGGTGATGTGATGGAAAAAAGATAAAAAGATAAAAAGATGGATTATATAGTAGATCCCAAACTAGGCCTTAATTGATGAGATGAATGAGATTTATAATTTTATATTAGAGTAATTAAAAAATATAATAATTAATAATTAATGAGAAATATTATCCCAAAACATTGCAAGACCCATCAATAATTTTGCTCCCATTACACTCTCTCATATTATCATTTTCTTTTGGAATAAATTGCTGCTACTCTATGGGTTGGTTTAAGAAGTGAGTTGATTTTTAATTTTTTAATTATTTTAGTATGAGGTTAAAAAGTCTTGTTTGAGAATATTTTTTAGTGTTTTTGATTTTTTATGAGAAAAAAAATGTAATGATTATAAATTGAATGTAATATTTTGTCTTATTAAATTAAAAAGCCTATTTTATTTTTTTGTAACCAAAATAGTCCCAAACTAAATCTAACCCATCTTCCCAAACAGAACCTATAGTTCCTTCATATTTAGGAGAAATTATAAATATTGCATTCATTTGGCATGGTGGTTTGGAACTAAAATAGTTATAAAAAGTTAATAAGATAAAATGTCACATTCAAATCATAATCATTTTCTAAAAAACTCATCCCATATATAATATCAAGTTAAAATAGTCAAAAAATCACCCCACATACCAAACGAATCCATTAAAAGAAAGATTTTACTATGATAACAAATTAAGGTCTCGTTTGAAAAGTAGTTTATAATCTAAATTATTAAATTTTTAATCTATTTAGATCACATTATTTTTATTTTTTTTTGTAATAAATAAAAAAATAACTTATTTTGCATTTTCCAAAACAATCCTAAAATCTTTTACTTGTGGTTTAGTTCAAGTGATCAGAAGAGGGGTATTTAGGTCTTGTTAGGTGAAGCTTAGTTTTAAGTCAATGCAGTGATGTCAATTGTTATAATAATCTAATTCTATCTTATTTTGAGAAGTGCTTTTTTTGGCTCATTAAATTTTTTTTTTTTTTGAAGAAATATATAAAAAAGGAAAGAGATAATTTAATTTAAATAAGTAAATAAGCTAATAAATTGACTTTTTTTTTTGCCTTCCAACAAAAAAAAAAAGGCATAACATACTAACATTTTATCTTGTGCCAAAAACCAAAAAAATCATAAGTTTTTAAAATGGTGAAATAGTTGGCGGGTTGTGATAGAAGATGGTTGTAGTAAAAGAGTGGGGAAAGACTATGGTGCACACCTTTTAAAGAGTATGTATTATATGTATTTTATAATTATAGAATAAAATAATATAACTTTATATTTTTTTAGTCATTACTATAAAAAAAAAAGTTATAGCCAAACTCAAAAAAGTCATAATCAAATATCTTAAAATAACGTTATAATTAAAGAAAAAAATAATATAAATAAGAATGTATATAATATGAGATTATATAATTAAATTCTCCAATGTATATATGTATTGTATAAACTAGAAGGGTGAGTTAAGGGGTGGTGGTTGTGATTCCATAGAGGTGAGCGAGAGAGCAGAGAAACAAAGGGAGGGGTATGGAGATGGTAAAAGTAATTTGAAGACAAATGACGAGAGAGAGAGAGATGTGAAAAAAACAGAATCAATGAAAAAATATCATGTAACTGTATAATATTAACAAGTCAACAAAGACTATTTATTTAAATTCTGCTTAGTTATAAATTCGTTGTTTGTATTGAAAATTTAAAATTTTAAAATTTAATTTGTTAAGAGAATTATACTCCTGTGTTTATGTATTAATTTTTATTTTTATTTTTTGTAATTTCTTCTTGTTTTTATTATGTAACTGGAGATGTATTGATTATCTTATCAAACATTGTATATATTGTGATTTATAGTTTCACAATAAAATTTTGAAGTAGAAAGAAAAGAAAAGAAAAGAAAAAATCAAACTCGCTGCATCCAAAGATCAACCTCTATGATCCCCTTAGACCTTTGATTTCGGACATTTTTTATTTATTTATAATTTCAGTAAAATTATTTTAGTGAAAGGAAGATGATAACGTGATGCATATAAATCTTTTTTTTTAGTTTAATTAACAAATTAAATATAAAATTATAATAAAAGTGAGAAAGATAATTGTTTTTATTTTTTGTCTTAGTTGGTCTTAAAAAATAAAAATAAAAATTACACTTGAAATTTTTTTAAAAAACTTTTGATAGCCTTTAAAATTGGGCATAGGAGTGCCCATACCCGAAACTTGCCAATTATATTTTTCTCCAAAATTAAATATATTTTGAAATATTTAGAGTAAAGTTTGTCTCTTGTAGGTTCAGTACGTGGCCCTACCTCGGTATACTACGAGGAAAATGTCCTTTATTCAAATTTATTATATGTGTTGGTCATTTTTATTATTATTATTAATTATTTTTATCTTGCTTGAGCTCATCGAATTACTAAAAATAATTGTATTAGATGAGTATGAAATGACTCGAAACGCCAAATTGTAGTTTTGGTGTCTTGTAATTTTGGAAGGTGTGTCACTTGTATAAAATGGATTTTTTTTTTTTTTTTTTGCTTTTGTTGAAGAATTTTAAAGGATAAATTACAAATATAACTTTTGAATTTTACTTAAATTATAAATTATCTTATGTAATTTTAGAAATTACATATCCCTTCTCTAAAGTTTCTAATTTCATAATAAATAAATCATTTTATTAATAAATCATCAAGTTAATTAACAATTTTTAATAATATTAAATTTTTATTTCAATTAATAATTTAGATAATTTTATTATTGTATAAGTAAATAGTTAGAAATTTTATTTTTTTAGTTAATTCTGTTAAATAAAAAATTATGATAGGGAGGTATTTATAATTTTTCAAACCACATGGGGTAATTCGTATTTTAAGCAAACCTCAGGGGATGTATTTGTAATTTACCAAATTTTAAAAGACTGTAAATATTAAATGAAAATGTATATAATAAAAAAATTTATAATTTTTTAAAATATTATTTTCATGTACATCAAGATTATACATTAGTTAGGATTCTGGATCCTCGGCCGCCCTTCTCGGCGGCCGTTCCCAGCAGCCCCCCAAAACGACGTCGTTTTGGGGGTTTTTTCGTTTTTTTTTTTTTCTTTTCTTTTTCTTCGCCAGGGCTGGAGCCGCCATGGTTGCTCGGGGTGAGCTCGCCGTCGCAGCTTGTCGAGCTCGCCAGCCGTCCGATCGTCGCCCGATCCAGCTCGTCGCAGCAGCTGCACCGCCGTCGCCTCTGCCTCCAGCCCGCCTCCGCCTCCTCCTCCTCCTCCTCCTCCCCCCTCCCCCGGTGATTATGGCCCCCTCCAGTCCGGCCCACCGGCGGCTCCCTCTTCTTCTCCCTTCCTCTCTCTCTTCTTCCCCTCCCCTCCCCCTCTCTCTCTTCTTCCCCTTCCCTCCCCTCTGGTTCTGTTCGAACGAACGAGGAAGAAGAAAAGAAAAAAAAAAAAAAAACCAAAAAAATCCCCCAAAACGACGTCGTTTTGGGGGGCTGCTGGGAACGGCCGTCGGGTAGGGCGGCCGAGAATCCGGACTCATTAGTTAGACCCATGTATGTGATATATATCTATCATCAGTGGTAGAGCCAAAATTTTGACTTAGGAGGGGTAACATTGAGTTAAGGTTATAGCGATCTACCACAATGCAAATAATTTTAACTTTTAATTGAGGGTAAAATAATTAAAAATGAACATAGTTTCATATTTAAATTTTTTAAGTTATGCTCAAGTTAGTTAATTTTTTTTGCTTTTTGATTGTTTATTTATTATTAATTTGATTTGCTATTTCAATTTTTTGAATGTGATGATCGTTATAATTTAAAATGCGTTCACATACTATTGTTAAAAACGAGAATGACAAAATTACACCCCCCCAAAAAAAGAGAGTGGAAGAGAAAGACATAAGAGAAAAGAGAGAAATAATATAGAATTTAAAAGAAAATATTTTAGCAAAATTAAATATTTAGAGTGACAAATTATAGGAATTTGTATTTTATTTTTAATTAATGAATCATGTTATAATGAAACTAATGAATTACAATCCTAATGAAAATCAATACACCATATAACTAATATAAATAAATATATTCAAGATAAGAGAAAAAAATCATAAATAAATAACATGAAAAATATAATCAATAATCATATTGAGATATTTGAACCTCTAACCTCATAATGAAAATTCAAGAATTCTGGCTAATAGATTAACCCGGTTAGTTTTGCAAAGATTTTGTCAAAAATAAAAAACAAAAACAAAAATAAAATATGAGATATAAAAAATTATGACATACTTTAAATTTGATAAATTAATTATTTTTCAAATAGTAATAAAAGTGTAATTTCTAAAAATTGAGAGGGACATGTAATCCTGCTGATCCCAATGTAGCTCCGCCGCTGTCTGTCATAATATATTATATAAAGCACATAACTCATTAAGTTTGAAGTTTTTTCACTTAATTTGATATAAAAAAATATCTACAACTCTAGATTTTTCTCAAATATTTGCCTTTGCATTAGGACTGAAAAGTTAAAAAAAAATAACCAAACAAAAACTGTTATTCAATTGCCCACTATTCTCACCCCGATATATTTTTTTTAATCACACACGCTGGCATGCTTGCCCTTCGAACACAGGTATATTATGCATATACATGCAAGAAGTCTGGGATTTTATTTTATTTTTAATTGGAGAATCATACATGAAACCTTACAAGTCCGTCTCTAAACTAGAAGGTTGGTAATTTAAATTTCCTCGCCTATATGCACCAATGCTATCCATTTTTTTTTTTCTCTCTTTAGGAGTTTTTTTGTATTAATTATATGTTATATTTTGACATAGGTGGGCTTATAGAAGCGTTTGGGCCATCACTTAGAATCCAATACATAGTTCAAACACCAAAGCCCAACAGTGTTGGAGCTCAACGTGACATTAAGAACCAATGACATCCAGACAGCTGTCAAGAGTAGAACCAGCCACATCGGCAGATAAAGATCCTGCAAAGTTATTGCACCACACATCAACCATTAATGAGGTTCTCTGCAGCATTTATTATGATAATCCCTCCCCATCGGAACAAAACGGCCTCACCATGAACAAGACAAGCTAGAACATAGACTTTCAGCCAACATGACAGGTCGGAAGGGACAATAAAATGATTAGTAGAGAATATAAGCGGGTTTCGAAGACAAGGCAAAAGATCAGGCTTCTCTATCGCCAATCTATCTCTACATTTCATCTCTCACTTTCTAACTTGCTCGTCGGAGGGTTCGCTGGGGGACTCCCCGTTTCCCGTTGAACTCTGGTGCAGGTCTTTCTGTGGGCTGGACGCCTTGGGCACCAATTTGGGAAGCGTGGATCAAACCGACCCGTTCTGTCTAGGACACACAGTATCATCAGTTGGCGCCGTCTGTGGGAATCCTTTTCGCTCCGTGCGCCAGTTGTGTTCATTGTCGCCGGAGACCCCTTCCTGATAACCCCTACCTGCCACCCACCAAGGTGAATGGTCACAACTAGATCCATGGCTTCTCACTACAATGGCCCCGTTTGGTGTAGCTGTTAAAACAGCTTATAGATTATAGCTTAACAGATTATAGATTATGACTTTAATCAGAAGTTGTTAATCTGTTTGGTGTAACTGTTGGATTATAGATTTAAGTTGCTGAGTAGTGTTTGTTAAATAAGCTGTGAAATAGCTTTTTCAATTAATTTTTATTTTTTGTTTGTCTACATTTCTCATAAAAAATAATAATAATAATCTATAGTCCATTTGAGTCTTTTTCTATTTTTAAAAAAATAAAAAATAAAAAAATTTAAGAGTATAACCATAAATTAACATGTCCACAGCAGAAGTTGATAATCAGAAGCAAGGGGTGAGCAGCTTCTCAGAATCAGCTTTTTTGAGTTAAAATAAGCTGTTAGAATCAGAAGCTGTTTGAAATAAGTTTAACCAAACAGTCCAAAATAACTTTTTCAAAGCTAAAAGCCATAAGTTGGCTCTGAAAAGCTGAAACAAACACCCTCAATGTTGCCGACCACCAAGCCGACCCTCCTAACCCAAACAACCCACCATAGTATTTCACAGAACTCACCAACAGTATCAACCGCTTAGCCGAGTAAAACAAAGCCCTGATCAATGCTTTGCTTCAAAGAAACCTTCACATCCCTCCTTCTCCACCTCAAGAAATCCCACTCAACCAAGAACGGACCCCGAGCCATCCTATCCAACAGTCCCACCCATCCAACTTGGAAGGCTTGCGACCCCCCTCCCCCAGATATGAACCTGCCACCTTGGGCCCCACATCCATCGATCCAGACACCCACCCCCAAGGGAGAGGCCAGTAGTGTCAAGCCTCCGCTGTATTCCGGTGGTGACAACGTTTCTCTCTGGGATGCAGAACTCCGAGCCATGAAGCTCCATCTTCATGGAGTCATGCAAAACATACAGAATAAACCATCTACCACAACCAACTCACCGTTCGTTGCCTACATTAGGGACAAACCCTTACCTCCTAAGTTCAAAATGCCCTCGCTCGACTCTTTCGACTGCACAACGGACCCGGTTGACTATTTGGAAACTTACAAGACCCTTATGGTCCTCCATGCATTCCCTGACAAGATTATGTGTCGGGCTTTCTCCGTAACACTTAAGGGGGTCGGCTCAACTCTAGTTTAGTCAACTGCCAACATACTCTGTCTCTACTTTCCAATACCTAAATGATTCCTTTCTCAGTCATTTCATTGGTGCCCAGCACCAGCGGGGTCCGGCAACCCAACTCCTCAACATCCGTCAGACCGACGGGGAGTCGCTGCGCAGCTTCGTCACTCGCTTCACTCGCTTCTCACGGCTTTCATGGCCGGCCTACGATCATCTGATTTTCTTTTTTCTCTGTCCAAAAACCCCTCGACCTCCATGGCAACCCTACTTTCTAAAGCCCAAAAATACATGAACGCCGAAGATTCCCTAGTTGCCCGACAAGATCCTACAGCCAAAAACCCGACCCCCAGAGAGAAGAGAAAGGACTCTAAAACCAGAAACACCCAGTACACTCACCAAACACCTCAGTATACCGACCGACCTGCTCGAGTCGACCGGTCGGCGCCTACCCGACCGTCCGGCTGGTTCGAACGATACACCCCTCAATTCCCTCATGGAACAAGTCCTGAACCAGATCCAACGTGACTATCCCCTGAAATGGCCCCAACCGTCGCGGTCTCCTTCCAACCGGCGAGATTAGTCCAAATACTGCCACTTTCATCAGGATCATGACCACAATACCGAGGAGTGTGATAACCTCAAAGACCAGGTCGAGGGCTTGATACGTCAGCGGTGTCTTAGTCGTTTCATGGCAGCCCGCCCTCAGCAAAGGCAAAGGACTGAACCTACCAGAAGCAACCACCGGCGCACCCCTCCTCGACAACTCGCACAACCTAACCAAGGTCATGATAGACCCCCACAGTAACCCCGGGCATAGGGCAACCCTACCCCCCTGGTTGGAGAAATCAGAGTTATTGCTGGCGGGCTTGCTTGTGGAGGACCGTCATGTTCGGCTCAACGGGCAGAAGTTAGAAAAATAAGGCAGGGCTCAGATAAAGAAGTCGCTATATTGGACCGCCCTTTCAAACACCCCAAGCAGTGGATGGAGCCTATCACCTTTACAAAGGCCAACTGCACAGGCATCCGTTACCCCCATGACGACTCCCTTGTTATCTTTGCCCTCCTCTCTAATTACAAAGTCAGACGGGTTCTCGTCGACAACTGTAGCTCTTCAGATATCATCTTCCTAAACGCCTATCGCCAGCTCAAGGTTGGGGAAGAAAGTTTGTCCCCTCTCTAAACCCCACTGGTTGGCTTCATCGAAGACCGGGTAACCTCCATAGGCTCCATCGATCTTCCCATTACCATTAGAGAATACATGTGGCAGACCACAAAG